>JAWWEQ010031705.1:0-22299 GCA_035583055.1 Torymus tubicola
AATACTTTTATCCCAAAATGATCGGTGAGATAGGCATACGCGGACCACCTGATTTGAGATGGATTCGGCCATATATATATGTATATATGTACGTTCGGATCATGCGGGTGCCAAGTCAGCGTCTTTGCGGTATAAGTAGTCGGTTGGTTGGTTAAAGCTATACTGGCGAAAGTGTGATTTCTGACGGAAAATAAATTTTATTATTGTATATACGTCGGGCGCGCGAGGGAGAAATTGATACCGGTGTGTGTGAGTTGACGCGGTTAAATGATTTTTTTTTGTATGCGTCGGGTGAAGCTTTGGGTCGAGTTGGTATAGTTTGAGCTTTGAATGGAGAATTTACTGGGTGAGAAATATATAATAATTGGTGTTGGTGGTTAATTTTGTCGCTTATATAATAAAATAGATAATTGTAGTCTGCGTGTATGGTAATTTATGAAATAGAAAAAAAATTTCAATAAACGAAAGCTGAAATGGAAATTGAAGTCATTTTGGAAATGATTTATGGGAGCAGCCTCAATAGATAATAGTTTATAGACCAATTAACCGTATAAAGATAACTCGTATGTAGACATTACCCGTTCTGTTACTTCTGTAAATCATTTCGTGAAGTGCTAAGAGGGTCTTGTACCTTTTGATTTTGATGTGTAATTTTATAGAAAAAAGGAGATTTAGCTATTTATTCGTTTTTCAAATATAACATTTTTAATATTATAAGATTGCTGTAACGTTTTTTTTATTAGTTAATGAATTTTTGTGAGATAGAAATTAAATTTTGAGTAGATGTTGTTAAAAAAGTAATAAATTTAAAAATTATTTGAGTAAGTTATTTTAAAGAAAACAGAAACAAAAAAAATTTTAATTAGGCAATTTTCTTATTAGAATTCTTTGGAACATACATTACACATAATGAATAGAATTTAAGCGTTGTCTCGTGAAATACAGTTCCAAAACAACGTTAAAATATTGAAAATACTTAAATTCCGCATAGACACCATGGAATCACATTACAATTTTGATTGCATTGAAACATAAAGTATCAAATCACCAACATTTAAAAAAGAAATTATTGTCGTCACAAGATAAATCAAAATTTACGCATCATACATTTAAAAAAGCAATACTTTACCATGTCAACAAGGACAAAAATTACCATCCAACGAACCATCATATGCAAAAAGAGCAACTCTCAATCGTTTAACTTTCAACGTCAACAGCCATCTCCGGACCTGACTAATTCGACGCTCGTTACGAGGAATCCACGATGACGGATATGCGTTCACACGTATACATATATGCGCATACATCGAAGCCTCACTTTCTAACGGCGCATCAAAACATCTGCAAGGGAATTCAGGGCGCGCATCGCTATTCTTAGCCCCGAAAAGTATTCCGAATAAACGAACGAATTTCATCCAAGTCGCGCGCGCTATAATACTACATGTTGCTGCTGCTACTGCTGCTGTTTAACGAGGGGCAATCGTACATTCCGTATTCGCCCGCGAGATGCGAATGATTAGCCTAGTTTACGATGCGAAACAATGCGAGATGCAACACACGCTGTGGTGGGTATATAGGTATGATGAAGTCATCGTCATCTGATTGCTGTTGATTTTTTTTCGGATTGCAAAAGTGCGAATATATAACTATATATATATGCGAAAGGTGCCTGTTCCACTCGTCGTTATCTTGTTTGTTTTTTCGGCGGTGTATGTGAGTCATCAGTCGCGTATTCATCTATATATATATATATATTGCATTCCGTTCGAATCAATTATATATACACGCGTTGATAAAAACGATATCGATTCGCCATTCATCTGTACATATATATTCGTCAAAAGTCAACGTAAAATATACAATACACTCATCGTTTTCTGTGAAGCAATGAAAAAAAAATGAATGAGAAGTACAGCTTCATCCTCTTTATTTTTATTCATTTTTTTCCCCAATTACTCAGTGATCCACGCGAATGCCGTAATATATGATTCAATATACTCGCGTGTATAAAACACAAGTGGTTTTATCGGTGACGATGACGAAGTAAGCGTCATCGTTGCGGTCCATCGTGTATGAATTCTCGGTAAAGCACCATACCGCAGGTTTTCCGTCGATATTATACGTATGTGACGTCCGCAAATCATCTCGTCAGCATACGCACGCGTGTGTATATATTATCCCACCCACGCGACTGCATTATACATGACTCATTGTGGATATCGATATATTTTAAACGATGTCTCTTTATTTCTCTCTCTCTCTCTCTCACTCATCGCCTCGAGTGTCTATATAGTGTTAAAGGCCATAATTGCGTACTTATACACTATGTTTGTGCAGCGCTTATATATATAGGTAGCGATCGGTAATTTGGTCCGGTGCTATTTAGCATGACAAAGTGGACAGTGCGATTCGAGACAGCTTCCGACTTCAGCGATTACTTCATCAGGCACCTTGTGTCTATATACTACACCTTGTGCGTATATTTGCATATAGTAGTACACGGCGCTTTGCCGCCACCGCCTAATGACAATGGGACGACGCGTCGCGCCCGACTGTATATGTAATCATACTAATATCGAGAGGGAAGGTGAATGTAAATTATTGTTTATCCTGTCGTATATTATGATCCCTGTGTGTATATATAGGCGCATAGGCACACATATTATGCTTTTTTTTTCTTTCTTTCTCTACTGGATTTTTGTCCATGTTTTATTCATTAGACCGGTCTATTAGCGCGTGTAATATAGTGTGTCCAGCAGCGGTAAAAGAAGATTAGAGCGTAAAATACACCGCGTATATAACTGCCGTGCGCGGCGTTTGTGAAATCTTTGTTATTGTCTGGAACTGTATAGCTGTGAGGAAGGAGATGGAGAAGAGAGTAGAAAAGTACCTATAATGATTTTTTTTTTATTGTACTATGCGGTATAGGAGTATGGATTTGCAGTAGGAGTAGCAGTGTGTGTATATGGTAATGAAAAGTAAACAAATTATTAAATAATTATACAACTCGAATGAATCGCGTATGCATGCGGAAGGCCAAGCGAATACGAATTAACGTATTTATCCGAGACGAATATCTAATATTTTTCATTATTAGTTACGGCTGAGCCCTTGATGACTATAGTGATTTATCGCAGCGCATACATGGCATAGCATGATGAGTATGCGTGTCTGTCATGCTGTTCTTCTCGGATCGTTATTATAATTGTTTTTTTAAGAACAAATGTTTCAATGGTTGGTTTAAATATACACATATGATATGGAGCATACCTATATATATGAGTGTACCTAAAGAATTCGCTCTCTTCTATATCAGAGACTCGCCTTCACGCTTGATAAGGAGTGCGTATGCGACATAGCGATCTGTTGACGGAATGGTTCTTGAATAATCTCAATCTCATTTTTTTTTTGTTATAAAGAGACAAGGGCGCAGCGATCTTCGATATATACCAAATTCGTCGTTTTCATTTCTCTCTCTTATTCGTTGCGTTATCATGTATATAATAATAAGAAACTTGTTAAGGATCTCTATGGAAGATTACACGTGTATTGTAAACAAGCGCGACAACTACCGAAGGAATCTGCAGTAACACTAAGCGCGCGGCATGTATATAATTAAGAACGAAAATAGCAAGATTTTTTTATACCAACGAGTGATATATCATTGTACGGCTCTTCGTGCTAATGCGGATTAATGTATATCCATTAGCATTGAGATTGTTACATAAAAATATTTTCAGAAAAGGTATTTTAATGGCTTATCGCGATTATGCGGATCAAGTAATTAAGTGTGATTGTGAAATCAATCAGGGGCAAATTTTTTAGGAGATGACGCGTGGTTCTCCCGTGTATATATTAATTACATTCTTACCGATATTTTAATATTTTTACATGTTTTTGTTTCATTTATTTCTAAGATTAATCGAAATCGATATAATAAATGAAACAAAAACATGTAAAAATATTAAAATATCGGTAAGAATGTAATTAATATATATCGATTTCGATTAATCTTAGAAATAAATATTATAAAGTATCGAAAAGTTTGCGATATGAAAATCCGAGATCTTGTTAAGCTTAGTTTTATTACACGGCTTAAAAGCATAGCAATTTTAATCCATGTTTACTTTCCAAACCCATTTTCATTTCCCTAAATTTACATGCCCCTTGGAATGCATACATGTTTTACACCAACTAGTAGTATAAGCTTTTTAAACACCATGCAGACTCAATTTTGATCGACAAATACAGCTTACTATAACTTATTTCATATACTATATTACGTGACGTCATAAATGCACCCTATCTCTCGACCTACCCCACAGCGGCACACCTCCTCTATGCTTTTATTTATTTTTAGACCCACGCAATCGCCTCAGTATATATACATATACTATGATTCACAATTCACGCACAACGCGCCGCCCACCCGTTGCTGCAGGTACTTGGCGATTCTGGCATCCGATGAGTGATATACGAGCGTCGACTCTTATCGATTTTAGGCCTTGCGCGGTATACGGTATATAACACATATATATATAAGAAATTGTTATATGCAGAATTACCGATAGAACGCATTAATCTTCCGCTATAGAGTACATAAAATGTATAAAATTACAGATCTGATAGTTTAATTGCCTCGCTAAGCGTATTTTTTTTCTGCTGCAAAACCTATCCGCCAATCGATACACCATATACGTTCATGCAAATAACCCACTGCGACATACCGAGAAATCGTCGTGCGAGCGATTAAGTCATTACTAAAAGTTTTCAAGAATTCCAGTATTATATACTCGCTAACGTTCGTTTCTACGTATTATATAGACAGCTGTAATATCAGGGAGTTTTGGCGCCTGCATGGCACACGACCGTATCAGCACGCACGCCGGTAGTTTACTATATGTACACTAGTCTAGTGCATAACTCAGAGCCATACGCGCGGCGCGTTCTGCTCTTAATATCCGCGACAAGTGGGTCAAGAACGCGCATAGTGCATGGCGCATATATATATACATATATACGTACAAGCACGCGGGACTAATTGGTTGTAAGTATATAAGAGTGAGCTTCGAGACGTTGGCAGACGCGTGGCAGCTCAATTTTCCGCTGATATCCCGCCTCGTTGCGTAAAAGTGTGTGTATAAGCAGGATTCGTTGCACCCGCGCGTGTTAAGGAATTCCGTTGCTGTGTGAAGTTGAGATTGGATATAAATGGTTTAGATTGAGATTGTGTGTAGTTGACTAATTCTTTTTTTTTTGTATAGAAGTATGGGTAATCGAATGACAAGTGTTAATTAAATGAGCACCAATTTTAAAAGTCAGTGGAGGAAAATTCCGTTGAAAATTGGTCTAATTGGCAGTGATTTGTTAGGACCTGCATGTAAAAGTGACGATTTATCGTCGCGTGCGTGTACGCGTAATTGTTTTTCTTTTTTCATTCAAATTACACGTGTATATATATGAGGCGCGGACAAGGTGTAATTACATGTAACATATAATAGACGCGGGTGGGATGGATTCCTATGCGGGTGATTGTGAAATCAAGAACATTGTATTTTTTTTGCGGCTAAGTCATTTAATTGATGCAAATGGCTCGTTTAGCAAAACGAGCAAAAATTCATTTATATATTTTTAGCGTTGATCGCGAAAAGACATTAATCTCTGCACGCGCGCGCGCGCGTTTGTGTGTATATGAAACAGCTCTAGCATCGTAAAAGACGAAATTTTTATTGTTTTTTTATAAGCTGCAAATGGTCACGTATGTGTGATGATGTGCACATCATTGGCGCAGAGGAAACTAATAATCTACTATACACGATATTTTTCATTTAGTCAGATTGCTCGAATGCAGCACACACGTGTTAGCCGGTAAACTGCGGTAATTTTCGCTTTGCTGCGGTTAGACAATTATTATCGCGTTATTAAAAAGTAAGTCCATTGTTCGAAAATTTTGAAAATCTGTCGGGACAGTAATTATATAAATTTACCGTTACTTTATTTTATGGATGATGTAATAGTAGACTAATAATGTTTAATACGTTAGAATAATTTGGCCAATTACTATACGTTACGGGATATTTAACGTTAAACCTGGTAACAGGACAGTTACAGAATAATTAAATAACTTTGGTTCGTGGAAATCATTTGAATTTAGGAATATTCTTCAAAAGTATAAAACACTATATTTCTCAATAAAGCTTGAGGAACCCAGAAACAATACCTCGTTCGACCGTTTTCCGTAATCCCCCCGATAATTTTAGGCAATTTACCTTAAACGCAGCAGTTTACATGCTTAATTAAACTAAAAAAAACTTTACGAGGTAATCCCTCAATAACGTAATACTACACACATATATATATATACAAGTTCGCCGCAGGTGCAGTATACACTTACACCGCTACTATATATATCCGGATCCCTATGCGCGCGTAATACAAAAGCCACACGTGATCTCTCCACCAAACTCTTCAAACAAAAGCGACGACATATAATTTCGAAGAAACCGCGCGTACCTCAATTACAGTATATATACCATATCTCGTAGTCGCCAACACGATGATGATGATGATGTAAGATATATAATACAGTACACGTGTCGGCGCCACTACAGCAAAAAAAAAAAAGTTGCTGAGACGCGCGCGCCTGGAATATGAAAAGATTTTTCTAATACGGTTATACGCTCCGGTTGTCAGCTATATACATTTGCATATATGTGTATGTGTGATCGGTGTTGGCGCCAGGCTAATAGTCTCGCGTGGTGGTATATAGCCGGATGCGTCGAATTATCGCGCGCATGCAGCTTTTCAAGTGTTTTATATACGGAGCGATTCGCGCGCACACTTCAACGGTACTGATTGAATCGTCGAAAGCTTGCCGCTTGCATAAGTCGTGTGTAGCCGCAAATAAGTTGCAGTGTATGTGTGCATGTACGGGTGGATAGAAAAGGCGGTTGATACGCGTCGACGCTCGCGTTGATCGTTAATTCTATGAATATAGAATTTTGTAGTCGTATAGTGTGCGAAGGGGCCTGGTGATGAGAGCTTATGGAAAATATAAGTTTAATGGTGAGACAGGGTTGGTGGTTTTATTCAAACTTTTTTTTATTTTATTAACAAATAGCAATTGAGACTTTCGAAAAATTAGAGTATGTTATAACAAACAAAGAGTAATAAAGATATTCCTCATAAACCTCAAACTCATACTGCAACCTTTGACAACTCAAAAACAGCAATTTCTCTATACAATTGTATGTTCTAAACCACCTGCAGCCTCGCTTTCCACGAGTCATTCACTTCTACAATTCGCGCAACAGAGCAGTAACCCAACGATCCATATACTCTCCAAACTATACCGACAGCGCGAATTTCAAACAGCTGCGCGATAAACTTCAGCTACCACCCCCGCTCGTACCGCATCAGGTGTGTATATATATGCGGGTATCTTTATGCACACACATATCTAGCTATTCATCGTTGACGTAGAAACGGAGAATGCCGCGGTTCCGAGAAGACAGACTGTCTCAGATCTCTGCCAAGGTGTGTGTCACCGTCGTTGTTGCACGGAAAAAGTCCCAGCACATATATATATATATATGTTCACATATATAGCTCGTAACGTCACACGTTTATATATGTTTAGTCAAAGAGCTTTGGCACACGCTCCGATCACAATAAATCTCTCTGCTTCATTCCTCACGCGCGCGTGTTTCTATTTTACCTCTCTCTCTGTCTCTCTCTCTCTGGTTGTTAGCTCTCGGGTCATTGTCAGATGATGTCGCCTGGGTTTACGGAAAATATGAGTGTTCGGCTGTTTGTAAACAGAAGCAATGGTATCAGAATAATGATGTCACAGTAGCATACGTGTGGGTGGTACGATAAAGTAAAAAGTATAATTTTGTTTTTTATTGGCTTAGATTGATGTATAGGCATTACTGCGCGCTCGAAGGTCCTTCTTTGCGTGTACTTGATCTGGCTATTATAGTTTTAATTATATAAGTTATCAAGTATACCTCGAAAATATTAATAAATTCACATCCGATACAAGCCTCGGCCAATTATGTTTTACGACAATGTTTTTACCGTGATACATTAATCCTATGTATATATAATGATGATTATTATATGCGACTACTTAATACTTTATCCTCTTCATTACTGCGCATTGTGAAAACCATCAGCGCGCGCGGTAACAATCAATTAAACGCTATATAACACGTGCAATCCCATTAAAATTCCTCTCCGCTAATTCCTCAAACCCTCGACTTCAATAAGCCGCGACCCTGAACAACAACAACAGCTCGCGCACTTTACACTTCCCCGTGATTTATTTCGCATAAATCTATCACCATCGTCTTGCATCACGCAACAATAAAAAATAAAAAATAAATACCCATTTGATCCACAGGTTACGAGCAGAAATTGCCACGACATGCGGGTTGTCAATCCTGCTGATAGCCATCGTCGCCCTATGCCAAGCGAGACAAGATTACGGCGATTTGCGTGGTTCTTATTGTCAGTCCCGGTACCGGGCTATGCGCTGCTGTCCTGGTAGACAGGATGATTGTAGCGTACCGATACTTGGGACGCTTTGTTACTGCGATGATTTCTGTAGTAACAGGACGAGAGAAGAGGATTGCTGTCCGGATTTCTGGACTCATTGTAGGAACGAGGTCGGACATTATGTTGTAGCTGGTGAGTACATCGTTGCTGTTTCTTTGTAGAAGAATAAAAAAATTGATTTTTTCTTTCTTTGTGGCTTTTTAAATAATTGGTAACGATCAGCGCTCTTGATTTAGACTTTGTTTGAGTAAGTAAGCTTGTTTATCAGATTTTTATTTCATCATATCTTGAATAATTTATTAGTGTTTTTAATATGGAAGATTAATTAATGAAAATATGATGTCCTAAGGTCTTGACATACGTCACCTGACAGTTTTCTTTCGGAAATTATTAATTATCAATTATTAATATTTATTATTTTTTAATTGGCAATTAATACATGTTTTTCATAATGAAATGAAAATTCAAGAGTAATTATATATATATATTTTATTAAATGTGCATATTTATTCGAATTTTAGGAAATATTTTGTAAGCATTCATATAGATCGTTCATGAAATCCTGCAATAAGACGAATTGTAATCGATTAATTCTTATAAATGACTATTATAAGCAGAATGTTATTATATTAAATTTTAATTTTCTTTCAGAGTGTAAATACAAAGGAAAGTCGTACTATCCTAATAGTAGATTCAAAGACAATTGTAACACTTGGTAAATAATATACCTTGATTTTTATTCTTTAATGTTAAACGTAATACTTATAACCCCATTGGTACTTGCAGTAAATGCCACGCAATGGATGATCAATCTGAAGTACGCTGTGACCTGAACACGTGTTTAATTGAAGATCGAGTCATTAGTTATGTCAACGAGGTGAAACCAGGATGGATCGCCAGAAATTATTCTGAGTTTTGGGGTCGCACACTAAACGACGGACTGAAACTCAAGCTTGGAACTGTGAATCCTTCTCATTCGGTATGTGTTTTGAATACTGATTACCATATCCCTACTATTATTTGCAAATACAATAATTTTGTTTTTATTTCTCATGTAAAAGATGAAACCTGTTTTATTATTGAGCTCCTGTGTAGGAGGTAGTGGGGTAAAACTGGATACTTTTTAAAAATTTCAGAATAAATATAGAGATGTACGAAGATTCTTTATTAAGAAATATATGGGTGAACATTTTTAAATCAAAATATTCAATAATATATTTTTTTTCATTTTCATATAAATCAAATATTATTGTATACAAAACAAATTCTTATTTTTTTTTCTTCTAAAATCATAAAAAGCACTAATTCAGTTTAATAACGAAGAAAAAAATTAATACACGTAAAAATCTTTATTTTATTGAATCTTAATTATTACATTATCTAAAATAACTATACAATCATACTTGCAAATAAATGACATGTGCATTTCAAATATTAATTAATAAAAACTTCAAGATACACTAGAAGCTCTGAATTTTACATAAACTTTCAACTGATTAAAATCCCTTAGCATTTGAATAAAAGTATACATAAGTATAGCACACAGATCTACAGTAAAATAACAAAAGTTCAATCCGACTAACCGAATGCAATCTTGCAGGTCTACCGCATGTACCCAGTGCGTCGAATCTACAACCCGAACGATCTGCCGCGAGAGTTCGACTCACGAAGCAAATGGGATATCAGACCGATCCACGACCAGGGCTGGTGCGGCGCCTCCTGGGCTATATCCACTGTCGACGTTGCCTCCGATCGCTTTTCAATCATGAGTAAGGGCCAGGAAAACGTGCAGCTGAGCGCACAGCATCTGCTATCTTGTAACAACAGAGGACAAATGGGCTGCGAGGGCGGACACCTTGACAGAGCTTGGTTGTACATGCGTAAATTCGGGTACGTTTGATCGTAGTTAGCGTTTATGTTTATATTATGGAACGTGCGGAGATTGATGGTTGTTGTTGTTGCAGTTTGACAGATGAAGAATGTTACCCGTGGATCGAGAAGAGCAACAAGTGCAAGATCCCACGTAGGGGTAAACTTTCTGACGCAGGCTGCAAGAGGCGGAATTCGTATAGTTTGAGGAACGAGTTGTACAAAGTTGGACCGGCGTATCGACTTGGCAACGAAACTGATATCATGCAGGAAATCGCCACGTCCGGACCTGTTCAAGGTATACAATGATGCGATAATTCTTTCTGTTTGTTCTTTTGGAAAATTTACTTCATTTGGGGAATTATTGTTGAATGATTGCAGCAACAATGAAGGTTTACCAGGATTTCTTCAGTTATGAGTCGGGTATTTACTCGCGCGTGTACTCAGATGGTGAAGAGAGCGGATATCATTCGGTGAGAATCGTCGGATGGGGCGAAGAGCCTTCGTCGTATGATGGCAGACCTATTAAGTTCTGGGTAAGTTTTTGATAAAATCTGATATTTTCTTATGTGTAAAAAAGAAACATTATTTATTTATTTATTTATTTTATTTATTTATTTATTTAACCAGACAAATTACATATCGTAATCCTAAGGAGGTAGATTATTAGAATCAATATTATCTTTCATTTGCAGCGCGTGGCCAACTCATGGGGTCGAGAATGGGGCGAGGACGGCTACTTCCGCATTGTTCGTGGCACGAATGAGTGTGACATCGAGAGCTTCGTCCTCGGTATCTGGGCGAAGACGGTCTAAGACGAATGCAGGCTTTTTCACCTGTAAAAAGCAAGCTGTGCATTTACGCTAAACCGCCAATCGCGAAATAAAAAGAAAAAAAATTTCCGCTGAAATTTTCGTTATAAAAATAGCAGCGGATCCCTTTTGTAAGATCGCGCGTAGAGTATATACTATTTATATATACTGTGTCATTAAGATTCTTTCTTTTTTTTTTATTGCACGTTATTACGTTATTTTGACCTTTTTCTAAAAGGCCTAATGCAAAAGTATTTCTTTTAATTAGATAATCATTCATTTGTTTTTATTGTTCATCGTTTCATTTCTATATAGCTGATATGAGTATAAGAATTATTTTTCTTTCATTTGTATTGCAGAGATCAAAACATTTATATTATATATATATTTATCTTATGTATTTATTAATATCATAAAAGTATCACTAACGTATGTCCGATTTTAGATATCATAATATTTTTACTCGATTTTTTATTTATTTGAAAATAGTTATTTACATAGATATCTAAGTTTCTATATGTGTAAAAGCCATGAATTTTAGCTTTTTTGAAGTTTTTTTTTTAATACTGTACAGTATAAAGACAACCACCGGCAATAATAAACCGAATAATGTTTGTGCAAATTTAGAACTATTTTTCTAACAATTTTTACTATCTGTATTAACATGAGAGCGATTCTCAGATTTTTGAAATTTTTTAATGTATACATTTGAAGTACTCAATGTGTAAATATCGAAGTGATAATAAAGCTTACGTAAGTTAATAAAGTCAATCGAACTTTTTTATTATCCTTGAAGATTTTTTATCCTTGAAAAAGCACATTTTCAAACATAAAATTAAGCCTTCACTTCTAGATTATACGTTCATTGTTACACGGCTTTTAGTGTAAGATGAATTGCAATATGTTACTACATAGCTTCACTTATTCATGGAAAATTTATCACATTACTTATAAAAAAAAAATATACTCTCTTGTTATCGATAATTGTTATATATTGCATTTACAAATGTATAATAATAAATTTTATATGATTTGGGAATAATAATTAGTGCAAAGGTTACATCATTCTTTCAAAATATAACAATCGATTTTCAATTTATATAATTAATTTCCATTTATTGATTGTATATCTTTCATACTTAGGGCTTCAAATGGGTATGCACATTCATGCAAATATAGTACTTCAATATTATTCCATATTTATGACTAATATGTACATTAGAAATCTATCGTAGTAAATTAAAAAATTTAATTGTGCATTTATCTGTTATGGACATGTTATAAATCATTCGGTATAGTTTTTGTTTAATGACGTTACAGCAGCAATATTGCAAACTTGATTTTCTTAATCATTATAGCATTTCTTGATTAGATTAGTCCCACTATATTGATAGATTTCAACACGTTAAGAACTATTTTAAAGAAATCCAACAGATAGTTATGTATAAGACGTCTCCGGCAAACCAGTAGAAACATTTTCCTCTGATCATCAGTCTTCAACGTTTCAATGTTACAGTGATAATGTTTTTCAAGAACTTTGTGTTGTGTTTTTATGTCAGTGCATTTTGCATAAACTTTAGTTTTAGCAATCCAACTGATGATTTGAAAGTAGAGTTGATACAAGCCGTAAGAAAGAACTATTTTTGTTACATTTGCAATAAAACAATGTTTCATAATTTTCTTATACTTAGTTATTTAGGCACGGCGCAAGAGCACCCATTGCTTGTGAAGCAAAATTATTACCATCCAAAATTAGCAATGAAACTTCTTATGCGCCGTGGGGCTACGCGCAGTTAACAAGTGTAAGTAATATTATTTTCGTTCTAATAATTTATAAATCTATTACTATTTTATATTTCAACGGTATGCCTGTTTTGCTATGTTGGCGCTTGAGAGTAGTAAAAAGCTTTTTTCAAAAAGAGTTCGAAATAGTGACGTCTTGCAAAATCATTGATAAAAATACTATTTCATAAAAGCATCGAAGGAAGGATCATTTCAAAGATTTCTTCGGAAAATTAATTTTTGCAATAATGTATATATATATATATTTTTAGTATATGATAAGTTTTACATAGTTTTCGTGTACAAGTGTTCAGGATAATAATTCATTAATATCCATTTACTTATTCATTTATTATGTAGATTCCCATATATTTTAGAAAAGAAATTTTTAAACTTTGATTCATTCGATTAAATTAGTACATTTTTTTAATGACACTCTTACGGACAAACGGAATACCGCCAATTTTTCCAACACTTTTGCGAGTTGAAAAGTAATTAATGTTGCTCTATCAATCATATAAATCGCAATTATGCACAAAATCACTTTTTTTAGCAGCACACATACACCACTACCACAATTATATATTCCAATTTTCAGCAAGGTATGATGCAAGAATACAGAATTGGTCAGATGCTGCGAGAAAGGTACAACGATTTCATTCCCAGCTTATTCGACATCAATGACGTATACGCGTACGCTTCCGGAGTTCGTCGTACGAAAGCGTCACTCGAGTTGGTTCTGGCGGCGCTTTATCCGCCAACCGGCAAGCTCGTCTGGAACTCAGATTTGAACTGGATGCCGATAGCGATACATTCAGATCCAAGGCCAATGGATATTTTGATAAAACCTCGGGATTGTCCCAAGTTAGATCGATTTTAACGTTATATTTTTTATAATTTTGCTCGATTGAATGATTGAAAAACATTCCATTGCTGTTACACTATCGTTGAACGATGAGATTTATCGAATGTACAATGTGCGAAGTTCAATTACCTTTTGATAATGATGGTTATTTATATAAAAGAATTATGAAGACATATATAACTTGATCGATTTAAATGTTATGCATCATCTTGTTAATATAATTTTATGATAAACTAATGAATTTTGTTTCAACGAAACTATACACTACTCTATATCACATCATAGTCAAGCTATGTTTTTAAATATTAAATTGTTTTATTTAAAAATTTAAATTCAGTATTAGTTTTTCGCAATGAGATATACATCAAGGTTATATTTATATCAATAATAGCTTTGTTATTATTTATATTTCTTGACAAGTATTTGATTTTTGATATATTTATAAAAAGCAAATTTATTGTTTATATAAATTATATATTATAACTTTTATTTACGAATAATTTTATTTTGTAAATAGGTATAAAGAAGTTATTGGGGAATTAATGAATTCCAGTGAAATGAAACCAGAAATTGCGAAACATAATCAAATTTTTAAAAAAATGCAAGATATTTACGGAAAAGCGTTCGATTTTGATCGTATCTTTTGTGCTTACAATGGGATTGTAGTACACGTAATAATAATCACACTCTTTTAATATTTATATCGCCATTATTATCTTATAGATTACATTTTTTACTTAATTTTCAGAAAAATATGAATTTGCCATTGCCTGATTGGTACAGCGATGATATTTTCATTCAGTTAAAAGAGGCAATCGAGTTTTATCTCGATACATTATCATATACAACAACTTTGAAAAGGTTAAACGGTGGTACAATCGTAAGAGAATTTGTAGAAAATCTAAAGAACACCAATAGAAGAAAATTGTATTTATATAGTGCACACGATAAAACCTTACATGCTTTCCTCAGATCGCATAACATAACTGATTCGAAGAGTCCTGATTATGGATCAGCTATAATTTTAGAAAAATTACGTGATAAAACTGATAAGATTTTTGTAAAGGTAGGCATAGATAATACATCATTGATTAAGATTATATAATTAATCGTTATATTTAATAAATTTCAGTTGCTATTGTGGACGGGAGAACCTAAGAAGTTAATAACATTAAAGTTGAAAAATTGCGAAGAAGTTTGTCCACTGAATAAGTATTTGGAAATTGTGAATTCAGTATTACCATCGGATGACGAAATGCTTTGCTTATTTAAGAATTTACAGCCAACAGATATCAGAAAAATTCTTGATACTGACACAATAGCTATTGATGATTGAAAGATACTCATTGTATTAGATATTGGTTTTGTCGATTTAATTTATAAAAGTTGACGAGATTATACATAGTTTTTTATCTATTATTAATTTTTATTATATATATTAGAGAAAATAAATACTGTTATTATAAATATTTGTATCTGTCATTATTGTAAATTATTTTAAAACATGTCGCATTGCCTCTTCTTTTTTGATATCACTAAGAATCATCTGAATTATTGCACTGGGAATCTTAATGCTATTATTCTCTAGTACATGTCGAAGAGATCTTTTATCACAGTGTAATTCATCGTCGGAGGGAATTACATCTTTCAGTACTTCTTTAAATTTATCTAAAGTACAGTCAGTTTCACACCCAGGAATTACAATTTCTTCATGTTCGGAAGGTATTCCTTTATAATATTTGACCTTAAAAAAATAAATTATAACGGTAGAATAAAACTTATGAAATTAAAGGAATCACAAACATTTATAATAATTGCTGCTATTCTACATCTTCTATTTTGATATATTAATCCATATTAAGAACTTTTTAACCCTTTTAATTTATTAGAAAAGTAAATAATAATTATTGCTACTCACTTTTACGTAATATTTGCCATTTTCTTCGTGTAACTCGACGAACAATGCACTACTGTACTCTGGAACATGAGGTTTGTAAACACCTAGAGCTTGCAGTACCGCAACGATATTAGTTTCATGTCCGCTGTACAAAGATAGTTTATACTTTCCATCGAGTACTTTGTTTTTATGATTTGTCATGTCATCCGTAAATTTACGAAGAAGCATGCCACCGTTAAGTCGTCGCATTTCTGTAGTGTAGCTGAAAAGCTCGTATTCGAGAGTAATTCCGTCGTGTAGCTTACCATACGGAAAAATGCCAGTGGTCCATCTTGGTAGACATAAGTTCATTGATTTTTCGGACATAAAAGTGTGATACAAGAAGTACATGTCTTTAGAGTTGACGACGGGTCTTCCTGTTTCAATGGTTAAATTATGCATAAGATTTTCGAAAGTTTTGAGCTTAGCTTGAAATTCTGGGGAATTTTCCACTTGTTCGCGAGCTCTGAGATACCTTGTTGTAAAAAGAATTTTCGTTAAATATAAAATTTATGGGCAATGAAAATTTATAATTTCCTGTATTATTTTTTTGGTAGTAATTCAATTTGAAATCAATGCTAATATCTAGATATGCATCATGGAAATAGTACATTAAGTTATTTATTTTGAGGTTAGTGGAGTCTAAGCTATGGTGCGTGAAAATAATGTTTTTAAATTTAATAATTAAAACCGTATTTAATAAAATTTCGTTTCCAGGTAACTTACCTTGGGCAATCTATGGGGAACATAAGTATGTCGTCCAAACTATTTTCATAAGCTGTGGGTATCGGCTGCCAGTCTAAATCATCCTTCCACTTTTGAATATTATGCGGAGGATAAAGACCAGCGAGAACAAGCTGCAAACTCATTATCGTTCTGCCGACCTTCGTACTGCGAGCCTTTACTTCCCAGGGATAATAAACGTCACTTAAGAAATTACCGTACAGCCGGCGGATATACGCGCCCAAATTGAATTGTCTTCGTTTTCCTTCCTGAGTAATCAGTTGAAAATTAGATATTTGAATGAGAATTCTTTAAATTGTCATGTATTATATTGTTATACATACTCACATTTGTCAAACCGCCGAATCCCATGGGCTCGAAGGTATGATTCGCATGAGGATCCTTAGGGTATATCTCGAAGCCATTATTGTCAGGTGCACGGTCACCATGTCTGAATAACTGTGAGAAAATACAAAAAAAAATGTCAATTAAAAAGAGAGCATGGTGCACGCACAAAATATCTTCTCTCTTCTTTTTTGAAATTGATTTTACATTTAAGAAAATAACGTTAAAATATGAATAATATGTAGTTACCACACTCAAAAATTTTAATTCAGCATGAGCACTTGTGACAAAATAAAAGATTAAAAAAATCGCGAACAAGGCTATTTTGTTATTTATATTCATGTTTGCCCTATGCCAGATTATTTAGGAAACTTAAATGAATTTCTGTCTAATAGAGATCCCGTACAGTAAATTCAACGCTTTTATACGAATCGTGTGTATAAATTTTCACTTAGAGATTTATGGGACAGTCATGACGAAATTTTCTTCCATTTGAATAAATACGAGTGTATCAATTTAACATAAGTGGAACGGATTCTCACTCTAATACAATCTTGAAGGTGTAATTTTAAGTGCACGATAATTACGTGTACAATCGTTATGTGCAAAATCAAGAACCCGTCATTCAATTTCACAACAACTGCAAAAGCGATTATTTTATTTTTGACGTACTATAATTATTTACAATTGAAAACTATAAAAGTATGAATGATACATTAAAAAAAATTATTTTCGATTGTTTAATACTTTTTTTGTCATTTTTAACCACATAATATTATTCGATTGAGATAAAAGAAATAGGTATGGATAAGAAATCAAAAGTTCTTCCAGAAAACGCTTTTATTTTTAACCAACACAATTAGAAAACTTCCATGTATATAGATATACATTGTGTATATTTTGAAATGCAAAATGTAAACATAGTATATATCTATATATATGTATGGAAGTTTTCTTACAGTGAATTTATAAATTTCAGGACGAAATAAATATATTTGATTTTTTTATATTTTTCTTAATTTTTTTCTCGGTTATCCGATTAATTTTAAAATCGCATTTGCATAATTTCTGCATATATACATACATATATTTTCGGACAATTGTATATTTCGGTGTACTTCTACAACATCAGGGCTTCTATTTTGTAGCCTGTTTAAATTTTCGTAATGATTTTTTTCAAATTTAAAATAAATAAAAATATAGTTTATTTTTATAAAAACAATTTCTTAAATTGTTCGAGTGCTACACAATACCAAAGTAAATTTTAACTGTGCATTATTAACAATTGAATGTTTTGTTTAGTTTAACAAACGATTAAACAAAATGTTACTTATGGATCTCATTTTCAACTGTGTAGTCGTAACTAACTTTAAACATTTGTTATCCATAGAATTTCACTATATTACTATTTGCTGTATTTTTACTATTATTATTATTTATTATAATTCTTCTAGTTACTATATTATAGTATAAAAAGTCATTAATATAAAATATTTTTCATATTGCTCGAAAAACAGAGAAAGATGAGTAAAGATTGATGATAAAAATTCAAAAGATTTTGAATAGAAATAGAAGGAAATTAATTTTTTTGTTAGTAAATTTAATAAAATCATAAATTTAATAAATTCATAAACAATGAAATTGTTTTCGTCAGCTAGGAGGACACTTTTTCGTCATACGTTCATGTTATCAGTGATTATACTCTACAGTTTCATGCGCATAATTTTTGACTAAATATTAATTCTTTTCGTACTTGAATGAAACCATGAAAAAAAGATTCGTAACAAATTCAATTAAAATCGAATACTACGGTCTGATACGATTTGAAAAAAAAAACATGAGAAAAATTCTAGAATGTAAAATATAAGTAGAGAATATTAAATATAAGTAGGTATATAGAAAAATAACAAATGTAGAATATACAATAACCATGAGAATGTATTGTCATATAGACTGCAAAGAATAAAATTCACAAAAACAAAAATGAGTAATTCGAAATTAAAATTCGAGTATTGATAAAAAAGATAAGAATGTTATATTATCCGGCAAGTCACACATAAAACTATACTCACGGAACTACTTGCTCGATTAAAAAAAGAAAAATTACTATGAATTATAGTAACTTACTAACTGTAAACTACTAAAGATAAAGATATGGCATATTTCCTTACAATAGAAACACAATTTTAATTATTGTTTTATTTTTCTACAATCAAAGTCTACGATGTATAGAAGATTGACTCTAAATTAGTTTTTAAAGAAGAAATATCGAAAACAAGGCATGGTTTGTCAGTAAAAGTCTTGAGAAAGGGATACCTAAATGCTCAAACCTTACACACACACACACACAGGCACACGCACACACACACACACACACGCACGCACACACACACACACACACGCACGCACGCACGCACGCACGCACGCACGCACGCACTCACACACACACACACACACGCACACACACACACACACACACACACACACACACACGCGCACACACACACACACACACAACACATACCCACACACGCACACACCTATCCATACATGTATAGTCATGTATATTTAGGCTTTATGATGTATCTGTAGAAGTGTGTTGTCATCTTGCTAGCAGTAAACTTTAAGTAATAATTTTTATAGCACTTCGTGACCTAAATTTACACTTAAGTCACGCTTACCTGTGACATAAGATTACACTATGCAATAATCAATTTACTCTCTATTCCTAAATTTTATAATCATTTAATAAATCACAAAAAATAAATAAAAACAATGATGGTTCAATAAAAGATGATGGATTGTAGATATCGAAATTTGGCTCAAACAATGGTAATAGCATATTAATAACATCTTGAATTGATTTGAAATTGCAGTGCCCAAAGTTGCGATAAGCAACAGTTTTTTTGTAGCACTCGGGAAGCTTCCAAGACTTATAGACAAATGTCTAGCATCTACTACGGTTCATTTTTAATTTTTTTTAACAGAAATCTCAAACAGAATTTTAAGTGTGTTGTGCTGTCATGTGCAAAATGTTGTATTGTGTTGATGTATGCAAGTGAATGAGTGAAAAATTATCGTTTCTCTTATCTCATCTTAGCGTCATTATTGACAGAATTCGGCATTGGAGAACACCACGGGCAACCATCACACAAAGCAATCACATATTGGCAACACCTAACTATATACGTAAGCCAATCCTTGTTGGTTGTTTACATACGTCAAACTAATCAAAACAAAGCGTCGACCAGACTATTTAAATTAAAAATTTTCGCCGGATGTCAACAGGTAATAAAATTTTCTTTTGAGAAACAATTCACTTAACCTTAAAATGGTCTCCAAATCTTGCGCTGTTTATAGAACAAATATAGACAGGAAAAATGCAACCATCAAAAACTGTTCTAATTGTAAGAGCAAAAAATGTTATCACGACTTACGTCATCGCTTACACCTACAATATCTGTAAACTCAAGCAAAACACACTCCAAAATATTCGAAACTCACACGAGCACCTGCCAAGCACTCTTCTATTATGATCACGAGCATACCAGGTTGTCATCTCAAAGGAGCCTACTCTTGCAAAGCGGGTTGCATCGCTGAAGGCTTCTACAAAACTACTTAAGACCAACCTTTAATACATCGCTGACAAACATAAACAATGTAATGGACAATATCAACAGTACCATCAACAAAAAAATCAGTGCACAACGAGCAGTGGTTTTGGCAGCACAAAAGAAGTTTCAACAACGGTGGCAGGGCGCCGAGATTTCTGTGTAGGCCAGGAGCATTAAGCTCATAATCATTCAGATACGGATGCGTTCTGACGTAGATTATCTTTTTCGGCTATAGCTTCTCCATAACGTATAAAACGAAAATATTATTCCTGTGATTGAACATTACTGCTGTGATTCATTTAAAACATGTAGGCGCAAGATATCACGATAATTGTAATAAGGAGTTGTATAACACACTTAAAAAGAGTAATAAAATCGAAGATTCAAATACTGCGAAAGCTGCTAAATTCATAAGTGAATACATTCTTGCAAATAGGGAAGAATGTCAATTTAGTATAAAAGCAATATTAAAAAATTTTGATAACGACAAATGGGCCAGCATGAAATATATAAAAAAACATTTATTTAATAATTTTGACAGAAAATTGGTATAAAAAAGAAAAAACAACGATAAAGAAGAGCGTATATGAGTGATTAAAACTGTTTCAAAAATAATTTTAGAAGATATTAGATCAGTAGTTTATGACGCAAATTCGTATCCAGCTCCGGATTGTTTTCTTGAGAATGTCAATAATTGTATACCCCAAACTTTGAAAATTTTATTAGATGAAATTATATTACAAAAAAGTCCGGCACAAGAAATTATGAACCAAAAATTACATCTATAGCTCACGCCATAATAATAGCTACTCGCGTCCAAGATCTTTTGTATCATCTATTCAAGTCGGCTTGGGAAGTATGTTTAACAAAAGGTATGGTTCAAAAAATCTGATAAAAATTTTAAATTCTTTAGGATTTTGCTGTTCTTATGAAGAAACGAATTTATTTGAAAGTTCAGTATTAGCTTTTCTGCAAGAGAGGAATTATGATGATACATATATGCAGTTTGTTTTTGATAATGCGGGCCATAATATTAACACTATAGATGGGCGTAACACTTTCCATGCCATGGGTGGTATTCAAATTCTTACTCCGCAATCTTCAGTTTCTTCCATTAAATCTATCGACAGATTATCCGCACGGACATCTTCTGTTGTCCTTGGAAAATACGATAAAATTGATTTAGAAGTCTTCCACAGGCCCTCTCGTTCGGGAATGAAAAATATAATTGTTCAAGATTTAAATAAAATAAGCCCTTTATCTCTCGATATTAAGTTATCTAAAACAGATTTTTTGTGGATCTTTGGAAAATACCGATACTCACTTGATTTTCCAGGCTGGAATGGATTTATGAAGTCTATAACAAAAGCTCTCAATTATAAAATAAGTAGAATTACTTTTTTGCCATTTGTTAATGCTCCACCGAGCAATTATGACACTACTTATACTGTTCTTCAGGAAGCCCGCATAAAATCTCAGGAGATAAACCAAAAACATACTTTTGTCACATTTGATCAACCTCTGTACTATAAAGCGCGAGAAATACTAGAATGTTGTGAAGGGGAATTATCATCAGTAATTGTCAAATTAGGCGGGTTCCATTTACTAATGTCCTTCATAAGTGCTATTGGATTCATAATGAACGGAAGTGGCTTGAAAGAACTTTTTTTTTAATTTATTTATTTATTTATTTCATAATTGTACGGGCATAAACCCTTTTTACACATTTATAATATGAGTATGTATAACTTATAACTAACTTAAATTACAAATACACGCAACCAGTAAAATGTT
>JAWWEQ010031716.1:0-13854 GCA_035583055.1 Torymus tubicola
TTAAGGATATTTAACGAATTACCTAACAATCTCAAAGGGTTATTATCCAGTAAACAAATAATAAAAATAAGACTAAAGATTAGGTCAAGCTATAGATCATTTTAAAAGAAATCAAAATTAAAATCAAAATTATAAACATAATATATATTATAAGTTACATTTTTCTTTTTCTTCTTTTCATATCTATAACAATTGTTAATACTTAAGAGAATTTTAAATACCGTTACTTATTACTATAAAATTTATTGTACCATTTTTAGATTTAAGTATAGCTTTTAAAATATACCAGGCCTACACACAGGGAAACATTTTTGTTTACCTCTGTAGGAGTTACTCTGTACCCTACTGTAATGTAGGAAAATACGATGTAATCTTTTTGTACTGGTTAAATAAATAAAATAAAATAAAAAAAATATATACAAAACTAAATGCAGCCGAACCGCGACACGAGGGCTATACGTGGGGACTCAGCTGTGTTTGCGGGCGCTCTGTCCTCGTGAAGTAGCACCGCCCTTCGTACGCTGTTTGCACTAAATTTTTTTATAGGATTTGACATCAAGTAGAGGCACAAAAACATTCCACTAGAATATCCCCAGAAATTCCCTGCAGGCTGAAGGAAAAAAATTTATAATTAATTTTGCGGTCACCAATTTTGACCCTGGATTAATCCTATACGAAAGCATCTTTCACCACGGAACTTTTTACAGATAGAATGTATGAAAAAAGTACTTTCAAATGAACCCATCATATATCATATTTACTTCTGCATTAATATAATATAAGAAATGTAAAAAAAAATGAGGTTGGAAAACCCCAAAACAAAGTATAAAGTGTACAGCATCGCCTTGCTCGCCGAGACGTCACGTTACGTTCCTTACTCGCCAAGCAGGCCGCTGCCGCGCCCGTGGATTTAATTGTTTAAAATGCTGTAGAAACGAGACAATAAACTAAAATGATATTTTAAACACGTAGATTTATTGCATTTTTTCTATCAAATCTGCTCCTTTTCGCAGAATTAAAAAAGTTGATTAGAACCCGACACATTGCAAATTTATTGAATTATTTTGCATAATTACGCGTCGCGCTGACTATTTGCCTTCTAATGTTCTTGTAGAAACGTTGTTTCTCAAGAAAATATAAAACGAGTCACGTTAAACGATTCATAAAGATAATTTTAACTGATGAAAACATATGAAATATTTAAGAAATATTAAATATGAACATATTTCTATTTTCAAAAACTATAGATTCCATTATGCTGTTATCTATTTCTAATTAGTTGTAAAATTAAATGTTAATAAATAGTATATTTTACATATTATAAATAGATTAAGTTATTTAATCTATAAAAAGGCTACGGTTAATAAGGTATACGGACCATCAGATCGAATAACTTGCTTCTATGAGCCTCGGGTGGTTCGGAGCCTCACGCGGTAATACGCGACTGCGGACTTCAGAGCTGAATCATTATTTCTCTCAAACCAATAGTGATAATTGTACACTATATTAGATGAATTTGTTCATTATGAAACAAGGAATAAATCTATATAATTTTTAATATGTGTTTAAAAAAAGAGGTCAAATCGTTTTATAAACAAATAAAAAGTACTTTTTTGGTAAATTTGTCTAACTTATAGAGTTATAGCTTCCTTGGAGTCAAATTTTATACACATATTATGGCATATATTGATAGAAAAATGTTTAACCCTTAAAATGTGGTGTCATAAGTCAACAAAATTCCAAGTTGAAAGAAAATTACAAGGCAAATAGTGAGCGCGAGGTGTAATTATGCAACATAAATCAATAAATTTGCCATATCTCGGATTCTAATCAACTTTTTTTAATTCTGCAAAAAAGAATTGATTTCTTAAAAGAAATGCAACAACTCTATGTGTTTCAAATTTTATTTTAGTTTATTGTCTCGTTTCTACAGCGTTTTAAACAATTGAACTGTTAATAATTTTTGTAAACAACAAGATATGCCAAAACACCCTCGAAATGTGTAATCAGCAGGCCAAAATACGTCTAGAAACCTTTGGTGTCTGCCTGGATCTCCATCGGCCACGAAAACCCCTCTGGCTCCTAGACTATTACCTTTTATCCGCGCTCGGAGTTTTAAAAACAAATCATGATTAATTTTGTGCCAATTCTTAACCAAAACTCAAATTATTATTCACTAATTGAAACATATTTAAACATTGAAATATTTATCTTATATATTTATTAAAATAAAAATTAAAATCAATTCACAGTATGACTAAAGATATAAAATTATCTAGAGAAAGGTTTTATGTAGGTCAAAGAAAGAATCAACGCCACTCATTAATTTTTATCAAGTTTATTTTAAACGTATCGTTTTAGACAGTAGAATAATAATAATAATAAAAATAATAATAATATGTTTTTACAATGGGTCTTAAAGTATTAAGTGTTTTTTTTTTGTTTTTTTTACTGTGGCGAAAACTATTGTGTGCCTTGCGTGACAACGAGGATGATGACCTTAAATTAGCATCGCCGCCGCCCTTTCGACGTTTCCGTTGTGGCGAGCGCAATCTACTACAATAAGAGAAGATCGGCGCGCCACTTACTCTTTACCGATCAGCGTATGTTAAACACTGATTCTTTTAGAGCATTAGCAAAGCCGTTTGATACCGCCACGCGAGTACCTTTGCGAATGGCTTTGTGAGCGAGATGCTCGACGGCCACGGTGCTTGCCGAGGCGACAGTCGCGGTCGGCTTTCTCTCTTAACATTCTTTCGAATGCTTCTCGTTTGCAATCATTTCGTGGCAATTCATTGTTATGCATTCCATGCATAGGCCTTCGTGGCCAACTATACGTCCTCGACGGTTGATTGGGCGAGTAGCCTGGCTGTTCTCCATAAGGTGGAATACCGTAATAGTATTGCGGTAGCGGAAGTGGTGGTAGTAACCCATAGGCATGGGGTGCCGGTGGCGGTGGTGATGGGCCTGGTGCATGATGTGGTGGCGGGTACATTGGCATTAGAGGTGGTGCCATGTACGGATTTGGTAATGACGGCGGCGCTGGACCATCGCTGTAACTCGGCGGTGGAGGCACACGATAACAGGCCTTTTCATAAGAGGCTTCGGCTTCAGCAGAGCTTAGTGGTGTCTGTGCGGGCGTTGCCGCAGACGTACTCGGCAAGGCTGTAAGGGTCTTCGAAATTGGAGGTTCATCTTTTATTACAGGTTTTGCTTCTACGGATGGAGGTGGAGAAGGCTTCTTGATGGACCTCTTTGCGTACGCCGTTTCGTTTTCGAAGTTGAGCACTGCCTTCCGTTGAAAATGATCTGGTACCAATGAATTTGGAGAAACATCCTTTTTATTGCACTGAGGGCACTCGCGCTCCTCTGATTCCAATAACAACGTTCGGATACCTGCGAGGGAAAATTGAAAGAATGACATTAATGATTGTTATGTCTATAAGATTGAATGAGTTTGTTGAACATAAAAGGTTTACTTACATTCATCACAAAATGATTTTCCACAACATGGTATCATAGCAGCAACTGTTAATAGATTTTTGCAAATATTGCATAATAACTCCTCTGGTATCACTGGCTTTTCTTCTAAAGGCTCAGGATCCTGAACAAACGGAAGCCTCACCTTTCTATTCTCTTTATAGACTTGCTGATCAATAAGAGGTACAGCATATATACCCTCGGGTGTCATCATGGCTCCAGGTATCGACGGCCCCTCAACTGGGACCATAAAACTTCTAGGAATCCCAGTGCTTTTTCTAATCCTTATAGGTTTTTTGTCTTCGTCTGTTTCAAGTGGACAGTTCTTGATCCAATGTCCTGGTTGTCGACACTTATAACAACGATAATTTCGAGGTACTGGTCCACTTTGATTCGAACGAGGAATTTTCATATAGCTAAAATTTCGAAAACAAATATTAATGACTTGCTGTTTTCATTAATTTAGTTTATAACAAAATTTTACACAAAAAAGAATACATACTTTGATGGATCGTAATCATGGGTTGACTGGGCCATCATTATTCTGATTTTGTCCTCCTCAGATCCATTTAATTTGGTGAGATCAACAAATCTCCCTAGAGTAGCTTCTTCTTTAGCGTTACTGAAGATCGGTACTTCTGCTTGCTTCCAAGAACCTTTTCGTTCAATTGGTGATGGTACCCTAACGACAATTACTTCAGTGTGTTTGTCAATTAAAGCATTGTCGCCTGTGTAATCTAAAAAAGTTTAATTTTTTGATAAAAGTTTTGTATCTACATTGTTTAAAATAATTCAAACATAATAAAAAATTTTAGTATTTTAACTTACATTCTTTGGTTTGTGCATTTTTTATCTTGAAGTCAAAGCCAACTTTGTTGCCAACATTTTCTTTACGGAAAATGGCTTTCTTTAAGTCAGCTACAGATATTTCTAGCCCATTAAATGAAACTGTCTTATAGGCCAATGCGGACCCAAACTTATAATGAACAGACATTTTCGAAATACAAAGCGCGCTTACTGGTCTACACAAGGGCACATATACGCATGTGTATGCAATCAGACTATGTAGGAGCAAGCAATGCTGTTCGAAACGCGCACGGCACAATTCTGAAGTGCAGGGCCTGAACTAACTGCTATTTATATTGACATTCTGAAACTGAAATGGCACCATTTGAGACTACAAGCGGGGTGAGTTTAGAAAGCGGCGCAGTTTTCCCTTCAGACTGGAGCTGGTCAAAAATACGTTTATAGAACAATCGGCGCAGCAGCGGCCTGCTTGACGAGTAAGGAACGTAACGTGACGTCTCAAGCGAGCAGGGCGATGCCGTACCATTTATACTTTGTTTTGGGGCATTCCAACCTTACTTTTTTTTTTACACTTCTCACATTATATTAATGCAGAAGTAAATATGATATATGAGGAATTCATTTGAAAGTACTTTTTACATACATTCTATCTGTAAAAAGTTTCGTGGTGAAAGATGCATTCGTATACGATTAATCGAGGCTCGAAATTAGTGACCGCAAAATCAATTATAAATTTTTTTCCTTCAGGCCTGCATGGAATTTCTGGGAGGAATCTAGTGAAATCTTTTTGTGCTTCTACTTGATGTCAAATCCTGTAAAAAAATTTAGTGCCAACAGCGTACGAAGGGCGGCGCTACTTCATGAGGAGAGAGCGCGCGCGAACACAGCTAAGTCCCCGCGCATAGCCCTCGTGTCGCGGTTGGGCTGCTGTTAGTTTTGTATATATAAGTATATATATCGATTTGCTGTGATGTGCGAGGTCTGCGTGTGTGTATATATATAAATAAAATTAGGAGGAAGCAGCACAGTTGAGCACGCGTCTATACTTTTGTATATTCTATATATCTATACTTTGCTTTAGGTATCCGTATATACTATGTACGCATCTTATTTGCGGCAGGTGCAAAAAGGGGAATTGATTAAGCTGATAAATCAGCTGATATTTTTTTAGTAGCGCTATATACGTATATAGATCGTCATGATGTGTGTATATACAACTAAGCGACGTGTGCATATACGCATCTTATATCACTATCTATATACTCTCGAACTCTTAAAAACTCGTGAAATCTCTCTAAAATTACTTTTAAAAAGAAAGTTAAAATATTGGCGAGTAAGTATATCCGTTTCTCTCTCTTTCATTTGTCAACGTTTATTGCAGATAAGAAAATATGAAATCAATCAACAAATTGTCGAGTATTTAAACATCAGTCAAATTTTCGCTGATTTTCTGCTAAATACGCATATTTGCCGGGCGCGTTGTTTGGTAGTTTATAGATACGCAGTCAAAATATGTATACACTTTTTTTAGTAATTTTCACTAGTAAAATTAATAATTTTTTTATTATACTTATGGAATCCTTAAAAATCTCGTAACGATATTTGTTTAAAAAACTATTTTCAATTTCCAAGGGAAATAATTTTTTTTTTTAATTTTCTTTTATCGCTTCCGCAAATATGCGTATTTAGCAGAAAATCAGCGAAAATTTGACTGATTTTTAAATACTCGACAATTTGTTCATTGATTTCATAACTTTCTTGTCTTTAATAAACGTTAAAAAATAAAAGCGCTCTTCTACTATTCATTTTTGGAAGCGTAGATGATGGGTACTATTACATTATAACATTGTGTAGGGCAAAACGTGAAGACAACAAAAACCAAGTTTGAAAGGTTAATATAATACGGTATTAAAAAATTATTTATATTATTTCGTTCAAATTTTGATATGCATAAAAATTTTTGGAAAATGTTTCAATTTGAAAATATTTTATATGAAAAAAAATTTTTTTAATAAAAACCTATTGTAATATTTTAACAAACTGGGCTCTCTGTTTTGTGATTTCTCTTTTTTTTATGTATTTGGATGGTTTTAACCCATTACTTAAGCTTCAAAAGTCGAACATCAGTAGAGCGCTACCTGTTAATTTTGAACAAGGCGATAAATTCTCACAAGAACGTCGATGATTCAAAAGCCGCGCAATTTTGGTCGGCGTCACGAGAAAACAAATATCCTCTTTAGGAGTCAGGTGTTTAAAATAAATACACCATAACAGTACACGCTAGCTTACGGTTTTCTAGTCACCAATTACAGTTATTTGTGGAACATTTGAGATAAACAAAATAAATGGCTATAATATGGTATGCAATTTTTTTTTTAGATAGACTGCTGTTTCAATTTTATGCCTTAAAAATTACCGACCAGGTAATAAAAAATTTTATATATGTCCTGTTATATGTAAAAATAGTATTCCACTATATTTTTTAAGAAGCTACTACTAGAAAGTTTAAAGAAAATTATAAAATAGCAAAAGCGTGTATCTTATATACATTTTGTAAATATAGATTTATATCTGTGGTGTGTGTGTGATTTACATGCGTGGCTTGTGAGCTCATTAGATATTTATCGCGGTCGAGTCTCCAGATCTTTTCGTGTTTTCTTATTTGCGGATTGTCGGGATCTGAAGAATTCGATTTTCGCGTATCGAAGTTGATTATCCGTTGGGTTTGCGTTAATGAATTTCCGATTAGACAAAAATTTAATATTGCTATGGAGTTTCATTGTCGATGAAGTGATTAGACGTTGAGTAATAGTTTCTATCTAATAATCAATATGTCAAAAGTGACTAAGATAGCTATATTAATTATTATTAGTTTAAATATTGGAAATTATTCAAAATCTGAAATTTAAGTTAGACCTCGTTATAGGTAATATGTAAGACGTTACCTTTGAATTTTATTCCTGTATGTCAAGTGACTTTAATCATATCTGAAGATTAAAATTTAATTATAATTAATCGAAATGTTCTGATCGATCGAATCTGCTTTATCTCGACAATTTTATATGAATCATCCGTAAAATTAAAAGTATCCATCTATTGTACAAGAAAAGGATTAATGATAATTGGAAAGACACGATCCATATCAGACAATATTCCGATTTCATCTCGAAGCACCAACTAAAAGTGTCACTTATATATTCAATTGAATTTAAATTTTACGAGATTAAGAACAAGCGTATCGGAAAAATTTACTTCAGCTGAATAAAACTGCCGTAGTTAAAATTAATACATTTCGTACTTTCCATCCAACCTTTTTATCCTCTCAAACCTACCTATACCATTGATCTCACGTCATCATCAAACACAAAAACATCTCTTTCCACACAACTATACCAAATCGACTTCTCCCCTTCCAATAGAGAAAACTATGGCGTTCAACAGGACTTACCATGTCGCAATGTCCCGAAACAAGCCTCTACTCTTCCACCCGCGTTACTCTTACACAGCATGACTTCCTCTCCCTGTTCTGATAAAACACACACGCACACACACACACATGTACACGCGTGACATCGAACACACGGGTACTAGATATATGTATGTATGTGTGTGTATCTACATACATGCATTGTTACTCGGTTGTGAACGAACGCTTGCGCGCGCGCGAGAGAGAGAGGCAATCGATGAATGATTATCCAATCGTGGCTAATGCGGAAACTATCCGTTTAATTACGTTTAGTGCATGCGCGCGCGGGAGGAGCAGCTTTAGCTCGGCTGCCATCCTCATAGCCGGAATTGAGCCGCAACCGACTAACTGACGTAATCAAGTGTTCGTTGGAGCGCGAGAGTGAGAGAGAGAGAGAGAGAGAGACTGAAGTCCTTGCCGACGACGACGGTGATGCTCGCAAGCGCCCCTGTTATTAGCCTCGCGGCGAAGTCGTCACCCCGACGACAGGACGGTGACGATGACGACGAGTCGTCTAATCCAATCAATCTCGGGTATACGATTGACGTGAAAATGAGTAGGTGGAAGCGCGTGAAATGTAGCTTTTTTTTCATTTTATCGATTTGTTGGGGCAAGGTTTTATCTTTTTTTATTACATCGATTTGGTAAATAAATAATGAATTGACGGTTGTTTGTTGATTAAATGTAGTACGATTGGTGATGCAGGTTGAATGAATAAATCTAAAAATTGTATTTAATTTTATTTTTTCAGTGCTAATATTTTATTGCAGTATGTTATTTAGGAAATAAGTAATAATAGTTTTTTTTAATTAATTTCAATTAAACTGTTAGGATAGATCTTGGTTATTTTTTTGTCTAAAGACATACACAATCCATGCACATATGTAAGTCTGGGGAGTATTTGATAGGATAGATAGGATTAATTAAATTAATTATATTTAGACAGTTTTACGTAAATTACAAATATATATTTATTGAAAAATTTGTATAGTATAAAATCCACAAGTTGAGAGAGTAAAATTACGCAGATAGCTTTACTTAAACTAGAACTTTCTCTTTCGGTCGTTACAATATACACTATAGGTCACTCGACAGTTGTTCGCATAAAATTCTATGAATACTCCATATATCTTAAGCGTGCTCTTTTCTCCGGACATACCTGGAATAACTCAAATTGCTTATGGCGTTCATGAGAGGCGCAGCACTCTTCGAAAATATAGGATAGGCGGTTAAAGGATCCCCCAGTAAAAATCATGTAGTCATAAACTTAATCCGCACAGCTGTCCTTTTCGTAGAATACCTTTCTGTATGAATTACTGTATATATAAAAGTCTTAAATTTTCAAAATACCATATTTTTCCACTAATATTGAACATACATTCGAATTACAATTATTTATTTATTACAGATGCAATTACCTCAAGAGAAAGAAAAAGAACATATATAAACTTACATGCTAAAACTTATAAACTAAATATGTTAAAAGTAGGTTTTTTGAAGACCTCACTTTTTACCTATACCTAAACCTACTTAACCCATCCCGCATTTGCCCAGGGTTACGCCTGTGGAACGGGGAAAACCTTTAAGCAAATAACGTGGGATAAATCCTAATTAGGAAAACCCGCCCCGGGATGGTAGATGTATATATATTAGTAATATTTTCAAAACCTTCCAATTTAATTTTAAACTCAATTAAACTAATGCGCTTGTAATTAATCTCATGCCGACCAAAGTCGGCAGTAACTGTAGAAAGCAAACTTGCGCTTTTGAGTCGTTTGCTACTGGACCGAGACGAGTTTTGCTTTTGCAAAGTATATTTTACGCATAAGCTACATTACTGACCTCACAAAATTCCTCAATAAAACATAACGTATATATGTAATCAACCTATCCGAGCATACTGCGCAAAACTTCTATTTCATAAAATTATTTAAACTTAACGACCCAGGTTTCTTACAAAGATACTTCAAATAGAATGAAACCCGGGATAAAAAAGTGAATGAAAATTATAGTTAAAAAATCTTTAAAGAAAATTTATCTAATTACTTATCTGATACGATACATAAATCTCGGAACAAACTATCTGAGCATAATTGTTGACTCTTACAGGTACCAGTATAGCTTTAGCCTATTATACGAAATTTTTCAATTTATTCCATTATATTATTCAAATCAGATTATTTTTTTATTTTTTTTTATTTTTTTTTTATTTTTTTTATTTTTTTGCATTTTAATATCAAATGACATTTGATCTACGACAAATATACTACTAGCAACCTTACATGTTTTACTTAAATAGCTCTTAAAAATTCTTTCGATCTTGAGTCTTACCGCTGCATCCAATTAAAAAATTGAAAACATTCTTCCTTTTCTTCTCAGCAATCTGCCCATATTTGATCCTTTCTGCTGCATTTCTCGTCATGTACGACTTGGGTGAATCAGTACCAATAATGGCACGAACACTAATATCAGTAGCGCTGTTAAATAACTATACTTTTAAAGTTTGTATAGAAATGTTTGTCGTATACGGTGGATGATTATATTTTTTTCGACACAATCGATTCTTTGTTGATTCAGCCAAATTGTTGTAAGATTGGCATCCAAACCATTTCGGCGCCACGCATTCACTACTTTTTCAGGCACAGAATATTCTAGAAGTGAATACAGCATCGCAGCATATTTGTCGAACGTCATAGTTTTATTATACAGACAAGAGACTAGGGCTGGTATCAATCTCAAGATATTCTGTGTTGATATCTTCAATATTTTCCATCTGTAAACTTCTATTTCTGATTCGTCTAGCCTCAGTCGATCTTCTTAACTCTTGCATCACATTGGTTTGAATCTCTTGGTATTTGCATTGAGCTGCGATATATTTATTTAAATAAGTATGTCCCTCCTTATAATCCTTCAGAACTTCTTCTTCCGTCGCAGTTTGCGATAATAGATTCAATATTGTCTCTTGGCATACATCCAATGCACTGTACTTCTCATCTAAAGAATGAAGAGCTGCCTTTATATCTGCAAATGATGATGTATCCACGTTAATGCAATCATAGAATATTTCCAAAGCTTTTTCTAAATCGATACGTAAGGCTTTTCTTGATTCTGTTAGAGCTTCCATTGTTGAATATGATTTGTTTAAAAAAAACTAAAGTTCCACTGTTAAAACAGTTTAATCGTTACACTGTGTAACGGTTACCGTTGCAATATCAGTACACTAATGTGAAAATGCAACAAAGTACTTTATACACTGTGTTTGACTATATAAAAGTTTACACGCTGTGAAAGCAAAAGACAAGGGTAGCACAACTTGAACTATCGAAAAATAGTAGTGACTCGCGTCGAAGCAACACTGAAACTGACAAACCTTCTAGTTACTCAAATTCTGAACTGCCAAATAATTCCTAAAAATAAAGGGAGGGGATAGTGGTGGAAAACCTAGAAAATAACCTTTTCTCTGGATTTACATACCTGAAATAATCCCAATTGCATCTATATCACCATCGTCTAGACCATTTACGATATATATTTTCTTCGAACGGTCGATAATCCTTACTTCAAGCTGTAAGACATTTGACCGTACTTTTGTGCACTAAAATATTGTCTCAGCTAATTGCAATACGTAAAATTTTTCTAAGTTGTATATAAGTCGTATTTCTACTAACAATATTTTACGTTCTTAAATCACCGCGGTTGTTAGGGCGAAAACCCCAATGGATAGGCGGTTAGAGTAAACGAAACCGTGATAAATAGACCGTAATAAAAAGTTATATTAAGTTTATTTTTAATATTTGTTTCTAGTGAAATATATACTTAAAAGTTTAAGTTACTTATTAATTAACGGCGATGCGTCTATCTATTAGACCTTTTACTCTATACATATAGTAATCTTTCAGTCAATTGAAATAAATCAATAACATAATTGTTTTTGTTTGATAAAGTTAAGAGGGTTTACGGTTATTTTGAAAAATAAATAAACACAATTAATACCCAAAACCTATAATACAAGAAATAATAATGGTCGAAGGTGATTTGAAAAATGCCGTATATTTACAGAACAAGGACTAAAGTTGGCTAACCCACACATAATAAGGTTTCTGTCGATTCTACCTGAAGTCCAATTTAGTGTCTCGACTTACACAAAAGCGTTAAGTGTCCGTCTGTATTTTCCCACTCTCACCACTCGACCACAAACAGTTTACACTGTCTCCAGATGTTAAAAGTCCTTTCTTAATTACACTTTTGGGCGGTGCTATTTTATTACCTTTGGCACTCCAAATAGGTGATCGAAGGAAAAGTACACGCTTATATAAAAAAAGAAAGTGTTTCCTAAGACAGCATAAACCATAAAAAGTCTTCCTCATAATGTAAAGATATTATTTACCAAAAATAAAAAAATAAAAACAATTTTCATACACGATCCGGTTTTGGTCGTAATATTTTGCATCTTTGCCAAATACTCAAAACCAAGAAGAAAAAAAAGGATTGTAACCTAGACATTACCCTACTTTAAAACACAATGTCTTTAATTTTCACCACTCCCGCATCATCATCTTTCCATTAATCACATCTCCTATGCGCACTCGTCTCTTCGATACCCGCACTATATTCTACCCTCTATTCCTCGTCCAGCTAACCTCTCGTACAGTTGTCACAGCGCGTAAGTACCGCACATTTGGTACGCTAGCAGGTATATAGCATCGGGTGCGTAACGAGCTTGCCCAAGTCGATTCGCTCGTCGTTTACTCAGCTCACATGATGGACGCGACAAAAGGAAACTCGTTAGCAAGCGGCCAGAGAGAGAGAGAGAGAGAGAGAGAGAGAGAAGACCTACCTCATGTAAATGTCACAGTGCACCTGCGTGTAGAGAGGTCACGCAGTAGAGGCTTGTAACGTTCCAGAAGCGTCGACGAGCACACGTTGATTTATGGCTACGTCGATGGCTGCGTTGCACGTCTATAGATGTATGTGCTTATATAGCTTTGACGGAATGTCGAGTCGTTTTGTTGGCTTGGGTAGTTTGTAAGAGCGCAGATTTTTTTAGCGCGCGCGCACGAGGGGAGGATGTATGTATGGTATGCAAAAAGGAAGAACAGATATACGATGAGAAGGTGAATCGAGCGGTATATTATTCGAGCGATTAAAGTTCTATACGTGGATTTATAGTTCGATCGTAAATCATACAATGTTTATTGAAATTCTAAGTAAGCTTCTATTTTTAATACCGCTTGGAAACCATGATGAATACAAAATAACATTTTATGATGTTCATTGCTGATAACAACTTGGTAAAATGGTCTAGCTTTGATTAAAAAAAAAGAAAAACATAATGTAACGAAAATATATACAACGTTTTTAAACTAATAGTATATCGAATCTGAATGTATAAGTCGATTTTTCATATTTTCTTTATCATCGAAGAAAATGATGGGTAAATGAAATATCGAGAATATCTTTACCAAACGATATCTTTAATTAAAAAAAAATCATATTATCTATCTAAAATATAAACAACATTGTTAAACTAAAAATATATCGAATCTGAATTTATAAGTCGATTTTTCTTATTTTCTTTATGATCGAAGAAAATGATAGGAAAATGAATTATCGAGAATATCTTTACTAAATGATATCTTTAATTAAAAAGAAAAAAAACAATGTTTAGAAAATATATACAACGTTGTTAAACAAAAAATATATCGAATTTGAATTTACAAGTCGATTTTTCATATTTTCTTTATCATCGAAGAAAATGATCGGTAAGAGAATTATCGAGAATATCTTTACCAAACGATATCTTTAATTAAAAAACAATAATATTATGTATCTAAACTATAGACAACGTTGTTAAACTAAAAATATATCGAATTTGAATTTATAAGTCGATTTTTCATATTTTCTTTATCATCGAAGAAAATGATCGGTAAATGAATTATCGAGAGTATCTTTACTAAACGATATCTTTAATTAAAAAAAAATAATATTATGTATTAAAAATATAGAGAAAGTTGTTAAACTAATAATATATCGAATCTGAATTTATAAGTCGATTTTTCATATTTTCTTTATCATCGAAGAAAATGATGGGTAAATGAAAT
>JAWWEQ010031727.1:0-22281 GCA_035583055.1 Torymus tubicola
TATACGCTGTTGCTCGTCCCAAGATTTACACACCCGCATATACGTGTATACGCGCACTCTCGAGATTTACACCTTATACACGCACGTGACTTGGATGTATGGAAATCCTTTCTGTATATATACGCGCGCGTCTTATGCGTGAATTTCATTATAGTTTATTTTTTCTTTTTTTTTCGTCTGCGATGCACGCGTATATATATTTTTTTATCTACACCTATATAGTTATGTATAAAGGTGAAAAAGTGGTCTGGATATATGTATATATGCGCCTAATTAAGGGAACGAGAGATATATGCCAATTTTCATATCCGCGCGTGTGCACCCCCTAAAAGAGGGCAAACGGTTCTTGAGTATACGCTGCATTCAACACCCAGCCCGGTTTGTGCAGCTTCTCTGCATATCAAATTAAACTCGCGTGTAAAAAAAAACCGAAAAGCAAAATAATTCGAAAAAAAAAAGAAATTTTCCCCCATTCTTCATGTTCGCTCATCTGCGAAAAGCACGTACTATATACGTATATATGTGTGCATTCGGTAAAAATCCCTCGAAACAATGCATCGTTCATGCTCCTTCCCTTAAAACAAAAAAAACACACATACACACATGGGCGATGTGAAAAAAAATCAACAGTGCAAAGAGAGAAAGAGATATGTACACATATACATACATATATATATATATAGGAACAAAAGCGCGAATAAACGCATTTCCGACTAGATCGCTGTAGACATAGAAGCCTGCGACGTTGCTGCCGCCACGCGCGCTTTTCGATAGTAGCGCTGTGAAACTGAGAGAGAGAGAGAGAAAGGAAACGAGTGAGAAACAAAGGATAGATATACGTATATACATATATACATATACATACATAAAAGAGGAAGGATGTTCGGAACGAAGATACGAAGCTGGATGGAAGCGCATCTCGCGCGTTCCCGTACGAAGCGGAAAGAGAAGCCGAAGCAGCAAACGTGCCAGCATCCGACCCAGCAGGAGACCCTTGCTGCTCTCGATGCCTCTGCTGCGTTCTTCGTTGGTACGAGGCATGACTTTAACGAGGTGAGCTTTGCCAAACTATGTAGTATATATATATAGTTGTAGGTTCATGCTATAGTATATAGAATATAATATATTGTTATAGCGATATATATGTGTGGGTGTGTTAGATAGAGATTGTATATGTAGATTTTTCGTATTTTCGGTAGAGATTAAAGATGCTTTTTTAGAAGCTTTCCGATGTCGTCGCTCGTGCAAGCGACTGCGCCGCGATGTGAAGGAGCTTTATCGTGTCGTCTGGGAGGTTGTGACGTTGGGTGGAGAGGAAAAAAAATTTGGATAATTATACGGGGAAGTAGCGAGTAGACGTGGAGACATGGTTTTCTACTTATTGAGTATAACGAGGGGTTTTTTTTTGTTGTTGTTGCGAATGCACTTCGAAGTTGAAGGGAAATTATGTCTGGTGTTGGTATAAGTTTTTCGGTTGGAGTAGAAGTTTTTTTGTTTAACGAAGTAGAGATGAGTTATTGAAGGTTTTATTAATTTGAATAAAAACCTCTTTGGCTATTGAATAGAAGATTACTTGATTAAATTTCGTTGAGATTTTCTAATTTCCTTGAGATGCTTTTTAAAGATATAAGAACAATAAATAGAACTAAGAAATTTTAAAAAAAGTTGTAAGGAATACTATAATATATAATAATGAATCATATTTACATAGGAGAAAAATGATGTCAGAAAAAATTATTACTTTTTATATTAGCGAAGGAACATTAATTTTTATATAAAAATTACTACAGTATATAATAAAAATTGCTACTTGATAATTTTTAGTATACAAATAACAATTTTTACTATTAATTGTATCAATTATCATAAGAATTGGAGTCCATCTCCAACGGCTACTATAAAAAATATTAATTTTTCCTACACCGTTTTTCTCCTTGTAGATATTAGCCATCCTTAATAATAATTAAAATTAAGAGAAAATATCCATAACACTATATTTAAAGAATTTTAAAAGTATAATTCATACGACAAGAAGAGTTAAAGATACTCGTAACTCAAATTACTGAGATGAAAGAAACATTAGACCCAGGTTATTGAATATCGAGGTCTTTGAGCCAATGCGGATGGAATATTATTAATTTTTTTAGGAGGCATGAATATTTTCTTTGAGGGTATAGACGAGGTTGTATGCCCTTTGATGTCGACAAGGGGGAGATTAACGGGTTCGATTTCCCCAAAAGTGCTTTCGAGCGGTTCGATTTTAGTTTGAATATTACAAAGCTGCTAGGCGAATCGAATTTAAACTTTTCCCCTTTTTTTCAAAAAAAAAAGGTGAACGTGGTTCGCCTATAGATATAACATGGTTCGACTTTCAAACGACTGCTGCCACACCGCATAGAAATTGATTTTCGATTGGTTGTTCAGTTTTTTGTTTTGAGAACTTTTATATAATTTTTGTCTGCCTTTCTTTTGTTTTTTAATCCAACCGTGTAAATGTTATTACACCGGCGAATCAACAAAATAAATGAAAAATTACAAAGCTGTAATCGTATAGAATCGACGAATAAACATTTACATAAGCTCAATCGAAGGAAATGATTTTATTTATTTAAAATCCATGACGTGAGAGTCCGATTGCTCTTTGTAACGCGATGGGATGATAATTCACAGAACTCGGGGAATTTTCAAACAAGCGTTTTCAACACTCCGGTTAAATGCGATTAAAGCGAAATTTCCAATTACATTTATTTATAGAAGCGACGAAACGTTCCCTCTTCCATACGCTCCGCGCGCGAAGCTTTATTTAGCTGCGGATCGTTATATTACAAAGAGCTCGCGCGCGCACATACATATATGTACACATACGGAAAGTATTATAAAATCGAAAAACTTTCTTTTCCCCGAAATTATTAATTATTTTCGAATGTAAATTTTACATTATTTCATTCCTCTCGAATAACGAATGAATTATTCAAAAGATTAAAAGCAATTCATCTAGTGCTTTATAATTATATATGTTGAATAAATCTCCCTCTTTATCACACAAACGTATTTAATAACCTTATATATACCAGAGGGAAATTCCTCGTCGCGATTGAATGAAAAACTCGAAACTTTCGAGAATACCTAATTACGCGAAGGGGAGAGAAAAGGACTCTTGAGTTCGACTGCGCGCCGCATGTTGAACCTTCTTCTTCTTCTTCTTCTTCTTCTTCTTCTTCGTACTCGTCGCGATGTGTTTGAAGTTTGATAAGAAAAATCGTATATGAAGCCATTGGTCCGGCCTTTCACCAAAGTTTTCCCTGAATATTCATATATAGCTATCGTGAATGTATTATTATGGAAAACGTATATAGTTGACGGGCGAAGTTTGTCTCTTGTTTTGGAAAGTAATACGAGCTATATATAGGGGAGAATATGTGCGTGTTCTTACAAGTTCTCGGGGGGTTTTCGGTATATATATATAGGAGAAGAAAAGCAAACGATGGTTGAGCGATGAGTCTAGCTTCTTTTTTGTACTATTGTATGTGCCGTTTTTACGATACTTTGTGGAAGTTTTCTTCGGTTTTTTATTAACTTGATATTATAATTAAAAATATTTCACGGTAACTGATCAAAAATGTCGCAACCGTTACGAGTGCGAAATATTTGTTGTTATTGTGATTCGATAAATACGAAATATAAAGAAAGGTTATTATTTATAATTTTTGCACATATATAAACTATCGATTATCCTCTTTATCTTGTACATAGTATTCACTTATCCTAGTAACCGTAAGTTCATATCGATTATTCCTTATAAGCAACGAAATCGGTCAACTGTTTCTCATTGTTTCTAAGTTTAGAATAACGTTCTATTTTTTAAAAATAATACTAAACAATATATCATTAAAACCTTTCAATTCTTCAACATTGTCTTCCAATACACTCCGTCTTCCCTCAAAACCTTAACAAACACCCGGTCCCCTAACGATCCTCAAACATAACGACCGCAAAAAGTTCCGTGCACCTTCTCTTACTCCCTCTCTCTCTCTCTCTCTCTCTCTCTCCAAAAAAGCCTCGCTTCCGCAATTATTTAACCCAGCGATCAAACTCTCACCCCGCGGCAGCCGCGCGAATTTCTCGGTCGAATTTTTTCCCTCTCCCAGCGCACCAAGCGTCCGTCCGTCCGTCCGTCCGTTCGTCCGATAAACCAATAAGCGATTGAATTATCGAAGTTCCACGATAGAGGCGGCTACGTTCTCGTCGTCCATATCTTCGCCGACGATAAACTTGTTATGGCCGGTGCCGACGACGACGATGACGATGGTGGTAGTAGCGGTCGCGGGCCTAAAATAATGCTCAGAGTGAGAGAGCTTCAAGTGCATTTAACTTTTTAATTACGCGTATAATAATGCGGCCGCCCCGGCAAAAGTGGAGCGCTATTGGTAATCGATAAGGTATAGGGGGTGAGGGAAAGAGAGAGAGAGAGAGAGGAGAGTAATTAAAAGCCGCATACTATGGTTGAGTGTGTATAGGTTACGCGCGGAGAGAGAGAGAGAGAGAGAGAGAGAGAGAGAGAGAGAGAGAGAGAGAGAGAGATAGTTGTGGCTACGATGATTCGTCGATAAAGCTACTGGTAGTGGAGTAGGCCTATATCATGGCGGAGGTGTTGGATTCGTCATGCTGTTAAGAGTGTATTGGGAAAGATTTTATGGAGTGCGAAGGTTTTTGGGGGAGGGTTTAGGTTTTAGAAGAAGTAAAATTTATGGTTGAGATTAGATAATAGTTTGAAGCTTTATTCGTTGGGAAATTTATATAATGCATAATAATTGTGTGCTAGATTATATACGTGATTTAAAAAATCTATAATTAAACGGATGCGTGAGCGTCGCCTTTTTTTAAAATATTTAATTACGTGATTTCTGAACATTTCTTTGCCCTTCTAAAAAAATTAGGTTACTACTTATGAAGAGATCTCTTAAAGAAAGATTGTCTAAAATGTAAAAAAAAAACTAATAAATAATAGGTCTCTTTAAAGTTAAATTAGTGAAAAAAACACTAAACGTTAATTAAAATTGCTTCACCGAAATATTAGCGAAATAGGGAGTATTCGGTAATTTTTAGTAGGAATGTGTGAAATTATTCACTATTAAAAAAAGTAAAGTTTGACTTATGAAATAATGAATATTAACTAATTTAGAACTAAGGTATATCAATTTTAAGTAATATTTAGTGATTTTTTCATGAATTCAACTTTAGGAAGTATACTATGAATAATAAAAGAAGTATCTTATATTCTAAATTCAAAACAAAAATTAAAGTAAATTTATTAATAAAACTATAATTTGGCGATAATTTATCAGAAGATATTTCATAATTTTCATTAATTAAAAAAAAATCCGATAAAAAAAATACTTAACGAACAGCTATAAATTTCCAACAATGAAGTATACAAAAGAAAATTTCAGTCCACAAAGTTATTCACCGTGTGAATTTCTCTCTCTCTATATCCAATTGGCCAAATTTATCCATCGGAAACCTTAAACAATCTCCCCGAATTCGTGACATTTTTGTTCAACCTCGTTAAATCCGATAGACCGCAGCTCTCTCTCTCTCTCATCCCGCAATAATTACAGAGAAGAATTCCTTCGACCGCAAGTATTGAAAGACACATACCTCGTCGCGAAAGAAAAAAAAATTCATAACTTCCAACGGCGCCAGCTCCGAGTTCCGCCCGAAAAAAAAACTAAGGCACGCACTCCGCAGAGAAAATAAGAGCAAAAAAAAAACATGTTTCACCTCTAATTTCGCGCTCCACTCAACCCACATTCCCAAACTCACTCGCCCACTCATATATATACACCCCCACTTTTAAAGCTTACCAGGGAATCAATAATATTCGTTATAGTCGAATTCCCGGGATATGTATAAGTTATACATACATATATATTATACGTATGTACAAAAAGAAAAGGAAAAAAGAATATTCACAGGTACAAGACGCACGTGTATAGCTGTTACCGCAAGTGCGTGTGTTGTACATGTACATCCCGATAACAACGTGACCTACAAAGTAGACATGTATACACACCCGCGTAGCGTAGCGTACATATATATATATATGACACTCGTAGGGATGACGTCTCTACTTCGTTTCTCTGTCCCTCGCATTGCTCATTACGGCGAGATCTCCGCTTCACGTGTAATGAGAGCAAGAGAGAGAGAGAGAGGAAAAGTCGCAGCGCGCTCTTATTTAAAAAAAGAGTCCAATCAAAGCCACGTGACGTCTGTTGGGGTCTAGGGTACACAAAAGCCTCGTCGTCGTCGTCTGTGTCGCCGATCGTCGTCGTCGCTGTATACTGTTTGTTAATTAAAGTCGCCTTTTGGATGACTGCAGCGGCACTTGGTAATTTCCCTCGTACAAAGAATTTAATTGAATCGAAGCGCATATATATATATACGAACCGGATGAAAATCGAGCGACACCACGTGTCTATATATATTTAAATATAAAATACGAGAGACGCGGCGATCGAACTTATATATCCTTTAAAGTTTCGTGCGATATTTATACAGCGCGACGTCGTAAATTTTCGAACTTTCAAAGACGCGCGCGCGCGCGACGAGGATTTCAAGTGGACGGGGGAAAAATTTGCGAGTATGGACGTAGACGACGGTCGTCAATTATTCCGCAGGACGAGCGAAGATCGAGGCGAATCATAATAAAGAAAGTTTTTACGGCTGCTGCTGCTGCTGCTGCTGCGGCAACTTCGAGGATTCGGTTTCGTTCTCGTAAAAAAGAATATCGACACGCCAGCGCTCGATCGGAGAAATGAAAAAGCCGTATATATAGGTGGATATGTATGTATATAGAGGGAAAGAGAGAGAGACGGCAGTTTGCACGGGTGTTTGCTCGATTTTTCAGCCGCGGTCGATGTGCATGGTTTCAATTTCTCAGCGCGCTTATATACCAGGAGGAGGGCTTTTCATGCATTTTCACGCGGCTCGCGGTTTATGGGGTTTGGTTATGCGAGGAGATTATTCGGCAGTTTGTTTTGCATAAATAAATAAATTTAGTGGGGTGCTGCTGAATGTATATACGTGAGATGGGTTACAAAAATTATTTGGTATGATATAGAACGTAATTTGTGATCAATGGGAATTCGTTCGGTATAATTGGAAATATGTGTAATTAAAATTTTTGAGGTAATTGGAAAAGTAATTTAATGTATTGAATTTTATTTACAATTACGAGGTACGTTTAAATCCATCCTATTATCGAAGAATACAATATAAACCGCTCGAATACGCTATTATTCTTAATAAATTGCGGGTATTTACAAGTATAACTTCATAAAAATGAAAGTTGTATACATATTTATGCTGATTATACGCGCGAAGTAAGAAGTAAATTTGCTCAAACTTCTTCCCATTCGGTCTCATCAGAAAGTTTCTTCACTCGCCTTAATACCTGCTACGCACCTAAACAGATATTTATAATAATGATTTTCTTTATTAATAAAGTGGCACTCGGCTCATTATGTGTAATTTAATTGACGCTATTATGACGCTGTTTAACTAAACAGAACGTACGTACAGTTGAGCCTTGAGCATATAACCGTATATACTAAATTTTCCCAACTTGAGCATGAATTTGTTCTCAGCTGGCTGGGAAAATGAGGATAAATGAATCATTCTTAAGAGACGAGTATAAGGTGAAATATATAGCGTCGTATATATACACAAGCAACGCGCTTGATTTTTTTAGCTGGTCTAAAATTTCAGTTACTTTTATGTAACAGTAAACTTAGCAGTAAAAGGGTAAATATAGGTGCACGCGATAAAAGTGTCTATGTAAACCGCTGATATATTATGGTGTTTTTAAGGTTTATTTGACGATAGGGAGAAAATATATTTTTGAATGAAGCTTAATAAATTTGGTTCTCATAGACAACAGTCTTATTTTTTTTGCATTGCATTGCATTATCAAATTAAAAAACTCATGATAAAAATTAAAAATTAAATTAAAATAAATATGATATATGCAGTTCGCTAATATTTTTACAGAGAATTAAATTTTCTTCATTGCGCTTTAGACAATTTGGTTATTATTTAATTCCATTATCAATCCATCAAACGTATTTTAAAACCTACGTTTGTACTTTTCATTAGCACTCTAATAAGACCCTTTCTTATCGAAATCAAAGCAAACGTTATAACTACGTAGATTTTCCACTTTTTAAAAGAGGCTTGAAAAAAATTTCAAGTTCAACCCTCTCTCTCTCTCTCTCCCTCTTTACATTCGACAACCAGCCAGATCGTCTCCTCTCAAGATCCTTTACCTAGTTAGACCTCTTCTCTCACTCACTCTCACTCTCCACTTGCTCCCAAAATCCACTTTTTTGCCCAACGTCAATCATCCACTTTTCACGCCTATATACACGCACACACACATACACCACCCTTCAAACACACATAGCCACTTGTCCCCCCCCCCCCCTTCAATCGATCGATTCATCCAAAAACTCAAACTCCCCCTCCCATAACAATACCCTACGTACGTCCCGATGACATCATTCGGCCTTTATTTCACATCGGATCACAGTCTCGGTCCACACAGTTTTCCTTCTCCCTTCCCGTCGTCTCCTTATCTCCTCCAAAGATTTCCCCCCTCACCTTTTCCTCGAGGGACATGTTTGCAAGGGGAGAGCGAGAGAGCGGATTTTATGCCTCCTCAGCAGTAGCAACGGCACTTGGATCGTCTATTTGCTCGGCCTCGGAATACAAAGTGTGTAGGTTGGTTGCTGTATATATACGTATGGAAAATGCATCTCCCACTAGGGCCAGGGGTTTCCTTCCTAGCGCACGCGCGTTGGATAATTTATGGAGATGGAATCTCAAGGGTCTTAAGCTAACTGGCTGCCAATGTCGAAATTTTCAATAGAGAGGTTCGACTTTTTTTTTGGGTGGTAGGAGGAGGGGTTGAATGAATAGAGAGTGGGAGGAGTTTATTTTTAATGTTTAGAGGGGAGGGGCGGTGGTAGTTTGGTGGGCAAGTAAGTGAATTGTTAAAGAATGTGGCGTGATTAGCTCTGATTAGTTTGTTCGAGCTCGTGACGAGGGTTATGAAGTTTTAATGCTATCGGTTTTTTTGGACATTCCGAAAGTATTTTATTTGTTAAATAATCACTGCGCGTGTCGAACAAATACGGTCACGTATACATCTGCGAGCTTTTATAATTTACGGGCCATTACTCGGTTTGTAAATTAACAAAATATAAATAAATTAATTTGATATCGAAACGCCAGGGTATACACTGAATGTCTGTTGGTATTCAGTTAATTATTTAATTAACTGAACAAGATTAAATTACCTGCCTTTAAAAGTATACCGAACGGAATGTTTCCATTACCTCTTTAAACCCAAGTTAATTCCTCATGGCAATAAAATACCAGCTTGTCGAGATCAACAAACAAAAAGGTTAATAATACTTTTCCAAATAATTTCATCGACTGATAAAATAATTAATACAATCAAAATAATTCACGAAACACATCGTAAAATAATTGCAAAAAAAACGGTCAACAAAACGTTCAGCCAAACTCTCCTCTGGTAATATAGATACAACCGCGATTTTCATTTAATGAATAATTTTGAATCTTTCAATCCCCGCAGAGTAAACGTGAACGCTCCCATAACCGACGCACGACCACGGTGCACACTCAACCTTATGGAAATCGCGGATCCTATACATATAAAGCAGATAGGGGTTCGCTCATGCACTCGTTCGTGCGCGCTGATGATATTTTTAAGAGCCGTATATTCAAATTCTTTTTTTTTTGTTCATAGTCGTCCCAAAACTCTATACACTCCTTATTATATATCTTCGAACTCCATTTCACGGGCGGTATATTAAATAAACCCGAAATTCAATCGGCAGTGACGAAAAAATACTTCACCGTAAAATATATATATATGCACATATTACATACACGTAACCAATAGACCAGGCTAGTTTGTTCAGTCTGTGTATACATAAGGCATCCAGGAAAATATTTTCAATATACGCCAACGCTTTGTAATAAATCTATATATACATATATACACGTAAATCTAGAAAATATGTTTCTATTTGTCGTAACAAAACGACGTGCAATTTGTCATCGTACTCGGAGCTTTTGAAAATTTTTCCTAGCAGACGCCTGTATACGGTATACTCATGGTAAATGCGTTGCCAGATCCATGTCTCTTATACTCGCGCGCTGGGCCGCGCGTAAATGGATGTTTCTTACAATGCACATAGATTTATGAATGCATTTTGCTTGGCGCGCGTGGTTGTCTACTGCAACTGGGGGGTCTTGACAAAACAAGGTTTTATCTCGCATTGTGTAGGTATATTGGTATATATATATGTATGCATTTAAGAATTGAGATCTATGCGAGTGGTATTGTAGAAGTATTGGATATATAATTATGGTGTAATGAATTTTTGGTAGGAGGAAAATATTTGTTGTTCAGCAGCATAGGGTTGAGGGTATTTTTTTTTTGTTCTTTTAAGGTAGTTCACGTTTCACCTGTGGTCTAACTAAGATTTTCAAAATCGGTTTCCGCACAGTGTTTTCTAATTAATTACTTTTCATGGCCAAAAATTTCAATAAAATGCCTTATCCATTTCCACCTACGGATATAAGATCTTCGATTCCCCATAGATTTTCAAACCCCCTTTGTTTAACCATTCAAAATTACATTTTCTTACAAAACGCGTGCCCCCCAACATCCCCTTCTCAAATTCAGCCACTCCTGTATCCTCACAACAGCCTCAATATACCCCAACCTCAACCTCCTCCACCCATACCTCATATATACACGCACTCTCGCTATACAATTAATTTATCCTCAACCACATCGACTTCACGGCCCGTTAACAACCCGGCTAGCAGTCTCCTTTCCACTTTGTGCGCGAATATATAGCTTCGAAACCCATGAGGCAGTATTCGCGTTGCCATCCATCATCGCCGGAAACACAGCGCGAGAGTGGAAGTCGATATACACAGAGATACTGAGCTGTTGCTCCTAAAAGATTTAAAGATTCGATATACTCGTTCGCGCGCTCGAGGAGTGTATCGTCTTGGCGAATTTATATATATATATATATATATAACGTAGACGGATATTGCCGAGGTTATATCTGTAAGAAAGAAATGGATTTCCGGGACGAAGCTAATGTTTTTGCTGGAACAGAGAGTGAGAGAGGATATATGTGGAAGGAGTTCTTTTTCTTTTTTTTAATGATTGAATTGGTTTCGATTTTTCTGGTAGATATGAAAGGGGAATGGAGAAGTTGTTCTTATACTCTGTGTGAATAGATTGGGGTTGGCTTTAAAATTGTTTTTATACTTCTTTTTTTTCGAGCGTGAGATTCTCTCTCTCTGACCTTTTATAAACTCTATTCATATTTCGATATGAAATCTTTTCAGGAGAAGGTGTAACCTACTTGCAGAGGGTAGAGTGTTTTTCTTTTTCAATATATATTTCTTGAAATGTATATATGTGAAGTAGGGTGGAAGATATTCATTTACTAGAAACAATTTTGGATCTCCTTTAGTAATATATATATGATACGAAAAGCATTGTCATATACTAAATACGACTAGCATACGATTATACTAAATAAATTTATATATCAATTGTCAGAATTTAGTTAGAAAGCAGAGTAACTATAACAACAGCATTAAAGATTAAATCTAAGCTTTCTATTAAATATTCAAACCAAACAAATTAAATCCCTACGTAGAAGCTGTTAGATCAAAAAATAGTTTTAATTAATTAAAGTATACATACCGCGGCAATCTGATTCCTATAGCTACAATAAATTATCGCTTCCTCCACCTACAATTTCCAAACCCCCGTATACCCATAAACCATTATACAAACATATTCTTCATCTATCTAATACATACATACCCATGATTAACCACCCGGTGCGCGAGCTACGCATACACACACACACACACACATAGAGATCCGTTAACCTTCAACTCCGCAATAATCCCGCGGTGGCATCAAAACGCGCAAGAGAAAAAGAAATCCCCGACGCGTATATATATATATAGAAGCTAGCGCTCATTGGTCCAGGCCAGGCGTAATGAGAACGGATGACGACGGGAGGTCGCTCGCTCTTGATTTTCCACCGCGCCCTTCTCTCATTATACGCCGCGCGACAGATTAACTTCTCCTCTCTACTCTCTCTCATACATGTATATATATATATATGTATATATATATATACGTACGGTGTAGTACGGGGTTGGGAGGGGGGGGGGAGGGGTGCGAGCTATTATTAATGGGGTGTAAAAGCCCCGTCGCTGCTACTGCTGTCCCGCATTGTTTCGATGACGCGTGCAATAAATAACGCGCGCGTTTTAATATTATTTGCAAAAAGTTATAGTGTATAGTGAGGAAGAAAGTTTTTGGTATATATAGGTGAGAGGAGGGTGATCGATGGGTTATACGTTGCTGGTGGGATTATTAGAACGCGAATGTTAATTAATTTCCATGGGGGGTAATAATTGTATCGTGTGATCGCAGATTTGCCGGATAAATCACGCGATAAATTTTACATGAATAGCGGCAAACGACTGGTGATAAATCATATATATATATATATATATATATATATATATGGATATGTAAGAGTGGATCGATCTCGTTTATTCCTGGTACAGATATATATGTATACATAATGTGTATATAATTCAGTTTGAATATATATGCTTATCAATTAATTCGATAAAAATCGTTCACCTTAATGGAATATATATTTACTGTGGGGATAAAGTTAGCAAGATTTCTCAGTTCGATTCTGTCGAAACTTTGTTTCAATTCGTGTTTACGAGGAAAGGCCACGTGACGACGACGACGACGATGGTTATTCGAAACTTGGCTACAATGGTCGACTGCTAGGTAGATGGTAAATGAATATTCGCCTTTCGATGGTGTTCATTTATTATTCGATTGATAAAGGTCTCCCCCCTCCTTTTCCCTCTCTTCGGTCGTCCGAGGATAGCCTTTTGTTCGAGCTGCACACAATGTAAGGGCTATTCTGCGAATGCCGCGTTTATTGTGTTATAAATATATCCAGAGGGACGGAAATGGAAAAGGAAAGGTCGATGATTGAATATTAGTTAAAATAGTACGAACGAGGATTTCTTTGAATGTATGTAGAGTTTGTGAATAAGGCCGTTTGTATAGACCACTATATATATATATTCCTATTAAACATAACAAACATAAGTCGATATACTAATACTCTGCCAGTTAATGACCAAAGTAATCCAGTAAATATTGTCTTATCCCAGCTTTTGTTCGACTAAAAGACAAACTTTATAATATAAACTGACCATCACTATAATTTTAAATATAGCAATTATTTCCATTTTAACAAAAAGAAAAAAAACTCATTCTCTCAACCCCAATTCTCGTTCCAATCCATCAACCAGTGAAAAATCTACCCCACACGTGCCCCCCCCCCTCCCTCCCCAAATGCAACCCAGGAGCGAATTTCACGCGGCGGCGAATTTCCAATCCGAAACGAACTTACACCACCCCCGGTCTACCGGTGCATTTCACCTGCCACGTCGCGTGCGCTCTAACAACATTACCCGATCCGTCACCCTTCAATCTATCTATCTATCTATCTCACTCACTCATCCCTATCTTTCTCTTTCTCTCTGTGCACAGATACTCCCGGCATTGGCGTTATCGCCGTCGCACCACTACGTCAAGGTTCACCAGCAGCAATTGCTGCAGCATCATCATCATCATCCAGATGATATACGTCGGTATCGTCATCCACCACCACGACAGCATCCACCACCACCTCCGCCACTACATCATCAGCAACAACAACAACAACAACAACAACTCAAGAATAGTGAGCAGAATGGACAACAACAGCAGAGGACAAGTGCTGTAAATCTCTCGTCACCTGAAAGTGCTTATAGCACTGGATACTCGACAGATGGCACGTCACCTTGTGCTACCTATGCGCCTGAGTACTACATCAATGTCCGGCCACAGCATCAGCAGCAGCACCACCACCAACAGCAGCAGCAGCAGCAGACGAGGGTCGATAGGACGATGGTGGTTAGAGGAAGACGAGAGGAAGCTGATACTAGGGTAAGTGCTGGGGTATTGGGAGAGATGAAGGAGGAGGAGGAGGAGTATAAGGTGGTTGTGGGAGGGATGTTGCGGGGTTTATTTTGAGGTAGATGGTGGCCAATGGAAGAAGGGGTTGTGGTGAATAATAATGCCAACAGGACTTGTTGTAATGTCAGGGCTTAGGTGAGGTAATCCTACAGAGGTAGCAGATTAAGTTTGACAGGATAACTAAAGATTACTGTACATAGCTAAATATAATTGTATCATTTTATATACAAATATATGTAGACGAAACTGACTTTTTGAATGCATGACGCCATTTTGTACGAAACCTATAGCAAATCTGCACGTGTAAGAAAAGGATAGACGACCGGGTGACTAAAGAAATGATATACCTATGTATATCGACTTTTTGAATGTCGCATACAAAAAGTCAGTTGATTGCATTTTTTACATGGGAGTAGATAGGAACTATAGGAAGTTGCGCATTCAAAAAGCCAGTTTTAACTACTTATACCAACATATGAAAAGAAAAACTGTGATATGCACTAGAAACTCCACCACTACATAATGTACTATAATCTGATAGACACGATTCCCCTGGGGTCAAAATCACTCCATCACGTGAAGACTTCGATAGATAACTTGAAATACAAAGTTTAACAGCGTATTTTATTCATTTAATTAGTTAAGTAATGTAGAACTACATGATTGATCAGTTTAAAAGCTCTTTTCAATCATCTTTCTACAATATTTTTCTCCGAGATATAAATGTTGTTAATTTTGATAACTTCAGTAATATAGCTGTTAAACTCACAATTTTAACTAAAAATACTAAGACAATTAAGCATCTGACATAAGTTATACGCCATTCCATATTAGTTACACAAAAGAACCCGCATAGCAACTACTATACAAACTCGTCCACCTATATCACTTTTCCTGCAGACAAAAACCGCAATCCTACCAACACACACCACCCGCTTTACATAAAATAACTCGAAAAAAAAAGGGAAATAATCTTCTCCCGAGCATTCAAGACGACGTTTTCAGCTCACTCGCTTGCTCGTCGTCAGGGGAGATCCAACGTTCAAAGGGCTCGTGTCTCCAGCCTTTTTACCTCGTTTGAAATCTGATACACCAGCAAGCTCAACGTATATATATATGTACATGTATGCGCGGCATCAAACGTGCATTATCAGCCTACCCGTTACTACTAATTAATGCTTTGAAGTAGAGGCGCTTGCTGTAGCTCCGCCTCGGTTATGAAGGTTTGCGGTGTGCATATGTGTGGAAGGTAAAGGATGGAACTATATATATATATATATATATGTATGTATGTATATGCAAGCGGACTTTGACATCGTCGGAAGCGGCTGCTGCTACTACTACTACTGGTATATAGGGTTCTTGGACGGATGTGTGAAGGGTTGAGCCAAGGGTTAACGTACAATTAGCTTCGGAGTTTCGGCTGGCTGGCATACGTGATGCGCATGTATATGTAGAGGTGTAACCAGGTTGCCGCGATTACCGCGGGTATTAGGTGTTGGATGGGATTCGACGGTGGTGTACGGTCTGGTTTGTAATGATTTTATGCGGAGGTTTCGTGGTTGATAATGATGTATCTTAATTTTACATGGTTAATTGTTGTAACGGTATTACATGGTTAAGTCGTTAAGACTAGAAATAAAATATAATTATATAACTTTGAATGACAAAAGAATATTTCGAACAAAGCCCGCTGTACAAACAATACCGTTAGTTCTTTTTTACGCGACAGATATATTTATACATCCTACCGCTAAATATAAAATTTTCATCCTTTATTACGCATGATGAAAACAAAATTCATTTACTCTTTTTCCAAAAATAAAAATTCAAAATTATCACCGCGTTCTCTTATCGCTACGAAAAACGCCACTTTCCACTTCGTCTCCACTCTTTCCATTACGTTTAAACTTTTATATTAAACCTTCCAAAGTAGAGGTAACACTCGCACACCGATGACGAAATGAACTCATCGCTACATTTGTCGGCTCGGCTTAACCTTCCTCCTTAAAACTCCTGTAAAAGCTCTCCTCTCTCTCTCACGCGGAAAAAGACACTCGCACTCTTTACGACTCCTTAACCTTCCCCTTCTCTCTCTCTCTCTCTCATCTACAAAAACTATCTCGCAATCAGTCTAATTACGCGTCGTCGAGCGCTTTTTCCCTTTCCTCCTTGTCCATTATTCACTCGGAGTTTAAAACGACCGGCTTATACGCTACACGTAATTCCGGAACAAAAGTTTGACCCTCTTAGGCCCCCCTGCGGGGGGATAGAGAGGAAAAGTTGCAGCCTCTCCAGTAGTATACAGTAGGAAGGGAAAAAAGCGGCGGTGGTAGCAGCGGTGTAGGCATACAATAGGAGAGAGACATACACACAGAGAGAGAGACAGAGAGAACGCGACGGAGTTACATTAGTAAGTAGAAACAGTCCGTTTGATACGCTCTCTGTCTCTCTCGTGGCCTCTACTCACTCCGCCTTTTACTACTGATTCCCAGGCAAGCGCACTGTGTATACACATCGTCTATTGTCGGAGGTAGCGAGTGAGTGAGTGAGTGAGGGAGAATTCTGTCTGTCTGTGTGTGTATATATGTGGAGGGAGGTACGGTCGATCGTGTACCTATCGTCGCGCTGCATTGTCCTTTCGCAGAGCGAGTTAGCGAGACGAGTTGAGAGTGGGAGGGAGGGAGACGAGTTACTTTTAAGTTAATTGAAGTGGGCCATCGCTAATAAAGACAGATCGATGGGCGCTAAGGGAGTGGCTGTGAATGTGAATGCGCAATGGGAAGCGAATGTTTCGTGATGTATTTATAAAGAAAAGGGAGCGGTTGGTTTGGTTTAAGGATTAGTGTGATGGATTGGAATTTTAAGTTTAATTAAATCTTAGGTGGAAAAGAGGTATAGTTTAAAGGAATAGCTGTGGAGGTTTTACACGGGAAAAAGGAGCATAATGGGGATGAAAGTAATAGCGGTTAACAACCTATAACAAGCGAACTTTAGAAAAGACTTGTTCCTATCCATTTTATGGACGTTAAAGTCGTTTCAGAGCCTTCTAAAGCTCATGTACAACTATAGTTAAACGTTATACGCGGTTTATTTATGCAAAGTGCCTCTTTTTGTGCTACGATCCTGCCGTTTTTAACTAACAATGTGAGCACAATAGAATGAATTATAATTACCTACATTTTTGTAAAAAAAGTGTAAGATGAAAAATGTAGAGTTGGAATTGAATAATGACCGAGCTAATTAGTTTACTGTTCACGTTGTTTAATAAACATTTATACATTTATGTAGCTGTTGTAAATGTAGAAAAAACGTGCAATTGATGAAAGAATTTAGCTTACTTTAAAGAAATAAATTATTTACGTTAAAGTAAAATAAATATTTAAAATATCTCTAATAAATGTCAAATTCGCTAAATCAAAGAAAATGCAATCGAGAAGAACTTGAAGTATTTACTTTTAACGGTACACTTCACATCCGAGGAGCAAAGATACTGACGGATATAGAGAAATATTCTTCCGAAAGGTAAACTTCCGAGTAGAGTTACACACTCATCCGTAAAGAGGGGGGGGGGGGGGATTCCGGAATTTGCGCAAAAACTTAAGATCCCCCTAAGTGCGGGAGCGAAGTTGAGAAATTTCCAGTTTAAGTTTGCGATATAACATGGTCCAGCTGTACACGTAGATGTGTCTATATGTGTGTATTTATATATAACCAAGTAGTAGTGTACTTGGCATAGTCAGACGTTTCATATATACATACGTACACTTAGATATACCCGCACGTTTATATCTTGCCAACTTTCACAGGAATTCCTTAATTTTCCTCTCGGAAGGAACGCGCACGCGCGCGATTTTATTAAGTGCATAAATTTCGTCTTATTTACGGTTGTATGAAATGAAGAAGGAGGGGCTTTGAAAACTAATCTCTCGACGGGAAAATCTTCCTTGCGGATAATGCTGAGTTTTCAGCGAATTCCTTTCCTGTATACCAAGAGGAGGAAAGTTTGCGTAATCCTTGCCCGATGTATAGCTGATATATTATATCCGGTGCAGTGGATTTCTTGCGACTTTTACTGGTATTTTCGATGAACACGCGAGCGAGTCGTATTTTTAGGAAAATATTATCCGTGAAATGGCCGAAGGTATTTGGGAGGGTGTTTTTTAAAAAAAATAAGGGATGAACTGCTGGGATCGATTATGTCTGCTCGGTTGTATGAGTTATTCGGTTATTTCAGCTTATTGTTGTATTAGATAGAATAGTATTTTATAGTAACTTTATTTCAAATACATCACATAATTTTATGATAGTTTATAAACATAATTACAGCATTCATCTAAAAAATATAAACTAAGGTATTATTTCATATTAATTTTGAAATTGTTTTTTTTTTGGTCGATAGATTATTGTTGACCGAAATGAAAAGTAAATCGTCCATGACATAATATCATTTCTCTAATAAACAAGTGAGTCTAATTTTATTCTTATATCTCCTATATGAAAGCCCTAATAACAAGTAACTCTATGCTCTCTAAAGTTGAATTAGTGAAAATTGGTCCACCATTTCAATTAGTGGAAAAAACTACTAATTTATTAGTAAATATTCACTATTTGATTAGTATTTTTTTAAACTACTAATTAAATTAGGATTACTAAATAAAATAGTGAACATGCACTAATAAATTAGTAGTTTTTTCCACTAATTTAAATGGTAGAGCAATTTTCATTTCTTCAACATTACAGAGTACAAATACAATAAGAAAAATACCAACCGTCATCTTACATAAAAAAAAAAATAAAACATATTGCCTCATCACCCTGTTGGCATAATTAAATACTTCGACACCTGGCTACCGCATACCTCTCTTCCAAAACATCAACACCCCTACCACCACTACCGCTCCATATTACACCACAACACCGATCTATTACCCAACCGCCTGTATACACAAACCATTATCATATACCTTCGGCAGATCGACCACCACACAGGCACGTATACCGTACGCAATCGCCTCCACGATGCCGAAGCACAGCAACAACAGCAACAACAACAGCAACAACAGCAACACCATCCATGGCGTAAACCAGCGCCACCAACAGCAGGCAGACCAATCGCAACGTCGCCGAAAATTCAAAACGTCAACGGTGGGCCATATCTCGCGCGCAACAAGCCTTACTCGACGTCCGCAGATTGTGACACGGGTATTGCCTCCGGCACTGGAGCTGGTTATCCGCTACAGCTGTTCTCGCCGAGGAGAATGCCGATGGTTGCTACTACGACTACGCAGGTGAGAGAATTATGGAAGGTTGGGTGCTGCGGGTAGAAGGGATTTTTCGGGTATATTTTGATAAGGTAAAGGTGGATGAGATTGGTTTATGTTTGATATGTATATAAGGATAAATAAGGAAGACGAGATTTTTTTTTAATACTGATAATTGTAATACAATGAAGGTGATCAACACTAATTATTACTTTTACTGTAGAATAAAGTTTTAATTTTATATAGAAAAAAAGATTAAAGTTTTATTGCTTTCTTGAAAAACGTTTACATTAAAGCTGTATCTATACCGACAATTGGTCAATATTTATTTTGTTAAAGCCCTATTCGCAGCAGACGTTTGAGATAACAGCCGTTTTTAATACTCATAAAAAGGCTTATATAGCCGAAGGGTACATACAAAGTAATCTTTCACTCGGGGGAAAAGCCGAAAATCGCCGCGCAAATATTATATAACTTACTTTCGAAAAGTGCCCTGTAAGCCGATTTTTCCGTGTAAAGCTCTATAGTTACTGACTGCAGGCTTTGTAGTAATAACACCAAGTATACGTACTAGCTGCACTTCATATATTATTTTAATACGTTTTAATATACACTCGTTAATTTCAAAACCTAATGCTTTACGAATTTCAGTTACTTTAAAAAATTACATCCCAAAAACTATTTCTTCCTTTCACGCACGCAATTATATATTTAATTCTTCTCCCCAAAAAACCTTTATATTTACCAACTATAACAAAAGAATATCCATATCACCAGCTACCTTCCCACTTTCTCATCATCCTATCCCCTGGAAAACTTTCCAACCCTGCGTATACCCTTACAATATCGCAGTGTTCGTCGAATAATCCAACCACTGTTCCCTCGTAAACTTCCCCTCACGCCTGCGAGTAATGACCTTTGCCAGGCTCTTCTCTCACTCACTTCTCAAGTAGAGACACAAAACGAGACTGACGCGCGTGTGTTTTAACGACCGACGCAGGTGATGCCATTGGTGAAGTCGCCGAGACAGCGGTCGCGCGTTAGGACGAATCCATGGCCCAACAGCAACAGCAACGCTGTAGCAACAGCAGCAGCCGCCGCTACATCAGGTGGTGGTGGTGGGAATAGGATGATTGGAGTTACGAGACCATGGAGTAGACAACATATGTATAATGGAGCTAGTGCTGATTATTGCTGCAGACAGGAGAGCCTCAGCGTTGGACGAAGCCCGTATGTTTGTGCATGGTTTTTTTGCTACTTTGGGAAAATGGCTGTAGGGGTGTGTAATTAGAGAGTAAATGAGTGGGAGATAGAAAGAGAAGAGGGAAAAAGTTGGAGAGTATGTATATGTGTGAGGGTGTGTGTATAATGTTTGATGAGGGGGGATATGAGCGCGGGGTTGATTGAATTTCGTTTGACTTTTGGATACGAGAGTGCATGGAGTTTGCATTGATGCAGGGGGTATGTGCGGAGTGGAAATAAAATTCGATGGAATTATGTTGGTAAGTGGTGAAGAGAGTGAGAAATTAGTTTTTGTAAAATCGTAGTTAACTGCGATATTATATGCTGGAAATATATTTGTAGCTTCCGAAGTGACTGTAGATTTGCACTTTTTATGATTTTGAGAAAATCAAGTTTTTAGGTTCGCATTGGTGTTTAAAATCAAATCAAATGAGATTAATATCTAAAGGACATACATTTTACGATAATTACTAAACTATTTATTGATCATGTCTTAAAAATTGACTGTCACTTGTATCGTTATTTTTTATTATTTATAGACAATTTAATCAATATAATAATACTATCAGCGCGAATAGATGTCTTTAAAAATATTTCATAGTTTATTTTGTAGTTAAACAACATTATAATCAAATAAAGTACATTTGGATTCCTATGCTAATCGTAATTATTTGACGGTACCATGTCTAAATTTTACAATAACTCATATTTTTCAATTGTTAATCATCTAAATTTATCGCAAATCTTCACAAGCTTTGCGAGATACGAATGTAATTATTTTGCTGAGCTTTGAATTATATCGTTTTTCCGAAATATTGAATGAAAATAGCGCAGATATATGGTAATTCCATAGTAAACTACAGTTATATTGTTTTTCCCTGTACTCACTACTCATTCGAGAAAATGATTGCACCTTATCAATTTCTGTCTTCATTATATGATAAACGACTGTTTAAAAGTACAAAAAATGGCATAAAATCGATTTTCAAATACTTGTCACTTATATGGTTATTCCGAGAAGCCAAAGATATTATATTATCAAAGCAAACCTTATTTTAGTACAATCAATTCGAAATCTATACCTAATCCTTCACAAAAAACAATTCCCCAAACGAAAACAATCCAGTGTCACTGTATAAAAAACGCCTATACCTCCTGTACAAAAATTCAAATCCCTCTCGTTCCTGGTGCGTTCACATAACTTTCGAACGTAAAAAATCTCAACGATTCGAATCGGCCCATACCCATACCATCGAAGCACCATCACAGTCGGCAGCAACTCAGCACTTCGCTAAAACACTATACGATTCTCGCTCCGCCCATATACCTCTACTCCCCGAAAAAAACGCCCGTACACCTATATATATATATATATATATATATATACACTTGCACACGTATATACATATATATATATACATACACGTAGCACATACCTCAAGCTCTCTCGTACACGTGCGCGTGCCAACTTATCGAAAATCGTTGAGATTCCGCACGCGAGAATCCAGCATCAGCACATCCGCACTGTACTCGCTCCTCCACCACCCTTGTGCTCGCGACCTGAATTCGCAAAAAAACTTACGC
>JAWWEQ010031738.1:0-22279 GCA_035583055.1 Torymus tubicola
GCATCCGGATTGCCTTATAGAGGAGCAGTGCTGTGAAGTACTGCCTTCTATTGTCCGTGCGTAGCCAACCCAGGCGCAGAGAGAGAGAGAGAGAGAGAGAGAGAGAGAGAGAGAGCAGCGCGTACATACAGACATATAACACAAAAACATCGGAGCAGCCGACAGCTGACGCTGCTGTGCGGTATACTACAGCCTCGCGGTATATAATGGCCGCATGATTTTTAATGGTTGCACGTCCGAAGGTTTTTTTTCTCTCGCTCTAACGCAATTTTACTAAGGCAAATAATAAAGATATAGTCGTAGTCGACTTTTACATTGATCTAATGATTGCAAATTATTTGTCGTTTATTACAAAATGAGGGAGAGAAAGCGGGCAGCGCGCACATGTACACACAGACACATGCCCGAGCAGCCAACAACTAACGCGGATGCGCGATATACTGTATACACGGCTTCGCAATATGTAACGGCCGCGCACGCGAAGGTGTGTTTTTCTCTCTTGCTCTAAAGCAATTTCGCTTTCAAAGGCAAATAATGAAGGCATGATCGTAGTCGACTTTTACGTCGATCTGACGATCAACGTAAAAGAGAGAGAGAAAGAGAGAGAATTTTACAAATTAATAATAACATCAAATACTTACATAAAAAATATAATGAGAATAACGGCGCGATTTACAAATAAAAATTATAATAAAAATAGAAATAAAAAATATAAAAATAAAGAATAAGAATAAGGATAATAACTGCGAATATTCGAGGGAGGAATATAACAAAAATAATATAATAGAATTGAATTGTATTAATGCGCAAAGATACATTTACCAGTAAAAGAAATTGGTAAGAAAAGAAAACCTCGCGGGCTCAGTCTGGAGGTCTGTAATAATTCTTTAGGCCTTCTCGATAGACTCTAATCTCCCAATCCCTCCGGTCTCTATCAAGGAGAAAAGCAAATAGTGCGGATTTGAAGGTATTAATATAAGAAGGAGCAAATAAAGTCGGAGGAAGGGAGTTAATAATTCTTTAGGCTTTATTTATGAAAGAGAAGTTGATGGCTTCGGTGCGTGATGGTGGAAAATATAGAGACGGAGTGACGAGGCGACTAGAGGTTCTGATGGCGATGTCCGTATTAATTACGGTGAACTTAGATGCGAGATATGACGGCGATTGATGAGATATTATGTTATACGCCAGAGAGCCCGCGAAGTAATTTCTGCGGCTAGACGGAGACAGCCAGCCAAGCTCGAGGCGATACGGCGTTGCATGTGCGCGTCGCGGAATATTTCCGTATACAAAACGAATGCACGCGTGAAGTGCATGCTTTAGCTTCTGTTCGCGTTCATCGTCAAGATCGTGGTATACGACGCATGCATAGTCGAAATGCGGCAGCACCAGGCTCTCGACTAAACTCTTCCGCAAATTTCTTGTGAGAGCGTGTTTATAATGCTTGAGCGTATAGAGAGAGTAAACAATTTTTCGGACGCAATGGTTCACATGGGTCGCCCAATTGAGAGACGGGGTAATCCAAACTCCTAGACTCTTGACTTCAACTTCATATGGCAGCTCTTGATTGTTGACTATAACTTTTGGAATGGTATTGAGGTCGAGTCGTGAGGTGTATAGTAGACTGCCAAGGAGGATTACTTTTGTTTTCTCTACATTAAGCTGAAGCCCATTTTCAGCAACAAGTTGTTGCGTCTCGACTAATTTCAGCAACTCCTTCGTAAAGATCATTGGGAAAAAAGAATGGTATATTTGTGTGACACCAGCAAAAATTATGAGCTGTGATTTCCTCAGACACAGCGGCAGATCGTTAATGAAAATGGAGAACAAAAGCGGACCCAGAACACTCCCTTGGGGTACTCCCGCTGCGACTTGCGTCCACGCCGAGATGTTCCCCGCTTCATCACGGACAGCCTGGTAGCGTTCGCTGAGGTAGGAGAAAAACCAGGTTATGACCTCCGATGAGCAGCCTAAGCGACGAAGCTTAAGGAGCAACAGATCATGGGGGACTGTATCGAACGCTTTAGAAAAATCAAACAGCACAAGAACTGTGATTTTTCTCTGCTCAATAGCTCGTCGTACATCTTCAGTTACGCTAAGGAGTGCAGTTTGAGTGCTGTGACCTCGGCGAAAGCCAGCCTGCCTCGGGTTCAGTAAGCGGTTATTTTCTAAGTACTCTGAGAGTTGCTTGTGGACTAGTCTCTCAAGCACTTTAGAAATTTCGCATAAGTTTACAATTGGCCGGATGTCCAAGGGCGACTGAATTGACTTCTTTTTCGCAAGTGTAAAAAGAAGAGAATTTTTCCATATTGCGGGAAAATAGCCGGAGGTGAAAGACTCATTAAATAGATTCTCGAGCGGATTTAGCAGTACAGGTAAGAGGTATTTCAACATGGGAGACGAAATGTCATCAATACCGCGGCGCGCTTGTGCGCAGGATCTTGCTCTTTCATGAGCAATCTAGCTTCATCAGTAATCCAAGGTTTTCGTCGAGAGGAGATCTTGATGATGCGTTTTGGGGCCAGAGTGTTGTAGGTGTCGGTAGCCGCTGTAGAGATGGCCTCAGCCATTAAATCTGTAGACGAAGGGCACGTGTCGCTCTGTGCAGTCGTGACAGGCGGAAAAAAAGACCGTTGTTCCAAGGAACCAGGCAGTGATTGCGCTCGCAAGGACGAAATAGACGATTAAGCGTTTGTTCGAATGCACTCTGAAGACGCTGACGGTCGACGCCGTCGAGCTTGCGCGAATGGACAATTTTTTGAGAGTGCATTTGCTTGTTGAAGCGCAACTTAATACTAATGTGATCATGGCCACTGATAAATGGAGCATCAGACTTTTTATATGCAAGCAGATGTGCAGCATTTCGACTTACAAAAAGATCCAACCATGTATGAGAAATTCGATTTTCAACAATACGATGGTGCGTTGGCTGTGAAGGTATAAGATAGAGCAGATTGTTATCTATACATAGATTAAGCGAGATCGAGGCTCCATATATCTTGGCCATTTTTACATTGAAATCCCCGGTTATAATAACATTAGAGTAAAGAGGAAGGAGGTGTGCAATACAATCAAAAAAACCTAGAGTATATGACGCATGCGGGCGCCGATAAACAACAGAAAACAGTATTTTGTTCGAACCCGAAGCTAACTCGAGAACGAGATATTCCGGCGTGTTGTCATAAACGGGATCCGAATGCGCTAAAGTATTAACGGATATGTAATCACGGACATAAATACCTACACCTCCTCCTTCACGCCCCACTCGATCTAAGCGATAAAAATTAAATTGATCTAAAGCTACAACAGTATCTGAATATTCCGAGGTGAGGAACGTTTCGGTTACGGCAATGAAATCATAAAAATTATCTGCGGCGTGAGCTTCTAATAAATGAAAATGTGTCTTGAAGCGCTCGACGTTTGCGTGCATAACCGAAAAAGTTTCAAGTGAGCGGGCCTGCACGGCCTGGTTAGCACGACTTCAACTACCCGGAGGAACGCGAGGCGCAAGCGAAGCAAGTTGGGCTTCGTTAACAATCTGTACGGGTGTAGAGTCGTGCGACGCACGCATATAAACCTGTAGCTGCTGCACGTACGGCCTGGCATAATTTAGCGTTTTTGCAGCTGCGCAGGCTTTGCGATAAAGTACTTAGATTAATTTGGGCCATAATGGCTGCAAGAATAAGTGCAAGCGCGCTGCGCTACCAAAGAGCTTGCGCGAGTCAAAGGCACCGAGCTTGTTTCGGTGCATAATGATGGTATCACAGACCGCTTCAGAGACACACTTGCACACAAAACTACGAGAATTAACAGCATCGGCAGAGGCAGCAGAGGTTGAATCTTGGACAGAAGTGGAAGCGGTGAGAGACCATGGCCGAGAATCAATAAGGTGTTGGTACAGTTGCGGTAGCTTAATGGCCTCAGGTATTCTCTTTATTATATCGAAATCACCCAAATCTACCTCCGACGGGATGCCAGTGACGATTAGCTCGCAGCTGTCGGATGCTCGAGTTTTGCAAGAAATTTCTTTGACAGCCGATTTGACAACAGCTAGTTCAGCGTCGTGCTTCTTTAGGTGACCGCCATGTGCCGCTTCAACTGCTTCGAGACGTCCTGAGACGGCTCTAATTTCTTCGCTCATTTTAGCTTTATCGCTGCGATACTCATTAATATAGGTCATAAACCACGCTGGAGCGCCTTCATAACTATCACCAGCCATTTCCATATTAGCGGGCGACAAGGGCATGTTGAGGATAGTATGCGCAGATGAGGACTCAGAATTTAATGTTTGATAGCGGTTGATTTCGCTGTCAGATATAATAATAGCTGTATCGGAATTAAAGGTCGAGACTACAGCTGTACGAGAAACGCTCGATTGTTGATAAACAGAATCCGCAATACACGGGATCTTTCGCCACTGCGCAGTAGAGGGTGACGGCGGGGACGCCAAACGCTTACGCGAGCAGCGAGAGGTGGGGAATATAAAATATCTACTAGAGAGCTGCAACATGCTAACTTTCTATAGAGCCCAACAAGGAGCAGTCCGAATAATAGGAGTTGAACTGACACCTTAGTGACATTGGCCTCTTGATCATCCTCTTGCACTTATAATACTTTATTCTACCTGTAAAATAAAGAAAAAGATTTATTAAATATTAATCTATTATGGCTTGGAATATAAATAAAAAATAATAATACTGGATACGACTACTGCTACAGCCATAAATGTTCTGCAAGTGCACTGGAAAGCTAGCCATAGCTGTAACCCATGATCCGTTCAGCTGAGAGAATAGTATATGCCTAAAGTAACAAACTAACTAGTGTTACATTGAAAGTCTACTCACCAGTGGAAGAGGCAACGGCAGTTATCATGAGGCTCAGTCGACATCAGAGTTATAGCCGCAAAAGTTCAAAGCAGAAGAAAATTAACTCAGAGGAAAGTAATAATAGTCAGCATCCTTCTGATGGGATCGCTGAAAAATCAAGAGCATAAAATAAGTCAGGGGCTCTATACAATCACATCCTGTAACTGAAAGATCTTAAAAAATATTCAAAACTTTAAGAATAGTAAATAAATAAAACTTATGTATCAAAACCCTTTATTTAAATACAAATAATGTTACTTCTAGTATGAGTAAATAAAGTAAAAGAAAAAAAACAGTAAAGTTAGAAATTCATTTACTAAAATAAAATTCACATAAACATATTTATGCAACAAAAAGTAAAATACAAAATTCAATGAAATTTTATAGTATAACTATGACTATGTTATAGTTACAGTTTGTACGTACTATACAAGAGTTAGTCTGTAGTGCTCATACCACACAAAGAGCACACAAACAATATCCTCATGACATATTTAGGTACCTATTTCCATGAAAATTATGATTGAGTTCATAATTTAAAAACTTAATACTTCTAGGAGAGGCTCAAAGTTCTGGAACACTAATTTTTTTCTAACTCACAGAGGTTGTAGGTAATACCATAACATAAACCTCTGTAGAATTATAAATCATAATTCCTCCTCAGAAAAAAATTACAGTTTTTTTCCATGTTTTGATGTTATTTGCTGTTTGTGCTGCAAAAAAAGGCATTTCATTATTTATATAAATAAAATGTACATAAATCATGTTAAATATTCTAAGTAAAGTGTAAAAATTAGTTTTCAAAAATTATATTATCCAAATATATATCATTTCTGTGATATTCACATTATTTTCTTTGGTTTGCCTCTAACATAACATAAATACTATGTTGGAGCTCATCGTTTTTGTAAATGAGGATAGTAAATATAAATCTACTTAATTTATTATGAAAAACGATAAGACTCATAGAAAGAATCAGCTCTCACAGAGCATTTATGTTATATTCGAAGCAAACCAAAAAAAATAATGTGAATATTACAAGTAGTTTATGTACCGGTATAGCGAGAAACGTTAATCGTAGCTGTCATCAAGTGAGTCACTTGAGATAAGAGGTAGTGAGATAAGTGTTTATGTAAACAGTAGAAAACAGTAGCTAACCAGTAACTAAACAGTGGCAAACAGTAGCTCAATTACCTATTGTTTATATAAACGGCTACTGCTTACAAGTTGTTTATCTAAGTACCCACTTGAGCACGATATGTAGTGTAACGCTATACCGGTACAGACACGTTTTGACTACACTATAATGGGCACGCATGCAGCCGTCCCGAATGAAGTGTGAGAGTGGGGAGGCACTACGCCATACAGGGCACGCTCTCTCACTGACAAGTACGCTCAAGCTGGCACAGCTTATGGGAGGGGAAGGAAGGACAGAAGGTGATAAATAAAATAAGAATATTAAATTAAAAATTTTTATTAACATTCATACACACATACACGCACGTATACACACATTTACATTAATGCATAATAAAGGTGACCAATGGTTTTTTCTCTTCCGTTGTGCCGGATGGTTTGCTGAACGGTGGACCCATGACATGGTCGAGATTATAATCGCTGCTATTTTTTGGTATAGTAACGTCCCTTTCGTTGACTGTTATTAATTTTTAATAATGATGGTGACTAGTTGTATCTGGAGTAACCTTCTTTTTTAGGAAAAGAGTTGGTGTTGTTGGAAAAGGATTTATATCGGGTAGTATCTTTATCCGTGGAGGAATAGTCTTTTTTATTGATCAACGGTTGTTTCTTTTCTGATTTGAGGATTGGTTTGCTAAACGGTGGGCCCATGATGTGGGCTCGATGAGAATCGACGATCTACTATTTTATCTTAGGGCTGTGCTTAACTTATATATTTACGTGATGGTTGAGATGGTGGCGGCGGTGGTGGCGGCGGCGGTGGTAGCGGTGGTGGAGAACGTAACATGCCATCAGATAAATGTCGTGACACGGCAGCGTGATCTTTCTGGGTGCTTGAAAGTCGTAGTACAGATAGTTTTGAATGTCGACAAAATGATTCGTGAATTGTACCCAGGTCTCCTTGTCCATAGTGACGTACTTTTTTGGCAAAGTTTCTCCAGCAATTTGAATAACGAGCCGACATTTTCGACCAAAATATTCCAAGCCAAGGTAAACAAACTTAGAATGGCATTTAGTCAAAGCATAGCTTGTGTTGAATAGCAGAGTCGGAGGAATATTCTCTTGACTCATTTTTACGTCTTTAAGAAAAATATATGCAACAATGGAAACGCGATTACACGTGAGCATACTTTATTTTAAAGAAATAATACAGCATTACGATAGAGATGATGCGTTCTCAGTCGCTGCTTCGAACGTATTATTGCAGGCTCTGTGCTCACCGTTCTTTATATGTATCCCCACCGTATCTTTGGGTAGTCGGTGGTGTCCGCTGAACGACTGACAGAACACTACATATGTACTGTGCTGGAGGGAGGCAAGTCGGTGGGAAAATATTCTCAAAGGGAAAGATGTTTATTTATAAGTGTATGTTTTTAACAAACGTTTAAATCAATAAACCCTGTAGTGGTTCACGAGATTTTTATTATAAGTATGTATATGGAGTAACAGTCGTTCCTTTAATAAGGCGGTGGTAAAATTATTCTCAAAAATATTTATAGATGTGTAATAAACCCTGTAGTGGTTCAAGAGGCTTTATTATACGTCTGTATATGGGGCAACAGTGGTTCCTCTGTTTTAGTCACATACACATTGATAAGTTTTGTATATGAGAGTGATGATGTTTATAAGAGTTCGCGCTCAGTTGACAAGGCGGTGTGAAAAATGATTCTCAAAGGGAAATGTATTTATCGATACGTGTTTTTAATACTACCTTTCATCAATCAGTCAACGCGTTCAAGAGGTACTTAGAGAACCGTGAGCAATGTGTATAAATAGCGATAACTATTCCAACAAAGTCAGACTTGCAAGCAATTCGTTCGATTGCGTTTTTATGTGTGTGTATGAACAAATGGGAGACTCGATTATTATTCTTTAAGGAAACAAAGAGAATTGAAGAATTTATTGGAATTTTGAGAGGTGATAAATAAAAACAGCTGTTTTGGTAAAAAAATTTTTAATCGATCGATCAGATTATTAAGAAAAAACTTACATAGTAAAAATACAAGTATGAATACACAAAAACTTACAAACTATGATTACATAAATTTTTAAGACAACCCGTACAACCGGGGACTAATTTAACTTACCAACTAAAATTGAATGTGATTTGCTCCAACGACACTAAACTAATACATGATTACAAGCTATTGGCGTTAGCTTTTAAAATACTGGGATTTATTTTCATCCGTCGAATAAAGAGCGTGGCTTCTTTTATCCTTATGGCAAATCGACCGTCGTCTGTGCTATCCATCAGGCAAAAGGCATCTTTGCTGCGCACTAGTCGTACGCGCATTTCGACGCCATTGATAAGTATTTTGTCTTGATTAAACAAATCGCAGTGCAGATGGCCAACCATATCGAATGTTTTCTCTCCAAGGGTATGATTTTGTCGTTTGATGAGTCCTTCATTAGAACCGACCCCTTAATTTTGTGGTGTGGCCTCGAAACAACCGGCTGTGTCATCGTACCAGAGACTCAAAGCGAGATGAGACTCTTTGGCCGCTGGGGAATAACTCAATAGCGACTTGATGTAAACTCGGTACGGATATGCGTTGTTTGGAGGTGAGACAAGTTTTCGATTGAGAAAAATATCTATTTGATTGAACATAGAGTGAAGAACGTTATTAACGGTGCCACTCTTAAATTTACGTCGGGATCTCCGACCGGTAGTATTTATGTCTTTACGTAAAGCATGGTATGCGCGAGATCGATGTAATGCTCGCTGGCGCTGGGTACGACTACCATACTATAAAAATATTATTGAAATTATGATAGAGAAGTGGTATATAGTGAGTGGGTGACGATGCGCATAGAAACGATGCGCAAGAGAGCAGCCTGAGTGTCGCCTACAGTGTAGGGTTCACAGATGTCTGTGTAAACATACAGTTGGTCTGGAATGGCTCGAGAGAGCAATGCAGGTCTCGCGGCGACTATGACCCTCTTACTCTCGATGTTTAAAGTCGTAAAAGGCGTCATTTGTTTTTCAGGGCTGTCATCGAAACCGAGTATACGTCGAAGTTTTCCATTGAAATGAGTCTCGTGTAGCTGCAAACAGTTACACTTGAGACTTATTGCATAATAGCCACAACATGATTTTGCGGGTTAGAGCATTTGATGACGATAGGTTTCGTTTGAACAGTTTATCGCGTCCACTAGCTGAGAGAGTGAATCATAAATTACAAAAGGTATATTACAATATTTTTCCTCTATGAGCCGCGTTCCGTCGTACATGGCAAACATGTAAGATGCCTCATCTTCTTGAAAATGTACCATACTGCATGGTATGTGAATTTCCACCAGACCTACGAGCCATTCGCCATGTAATTTGATCTCGCGTGGTAAGTGTGTCGTGAAGCAGCTAGTTGTGTTATTGGGAAAGTATGACATATTACTGTTGCTTGGCAAAACCATGTAAAAATCTTCTTACGTGTCCATGTTTGTATTTTACGAAATATTTTCGGTTTCGCTCGCTTTGACCCAAGAATTAAATTTATTCGGATAGCCTAATCACTTGACAAGCAGCTGTTTGTTGAGACCGCGCCCTTTTGAGCGTACGATGCGTTCAATCTTGAAATGCTCAGCAGCCGCCAGACGCTCTCGGCCTTCGCGCACAAGTTCCTCTTTGTAAAAGAAACCGTCTATGATTTTGTTATTCCAGTCCTCAAGAATGTGCGTGTGTAGGTGTTAACGATACGACACGCGTCTTATTTTGAAAATTTCCTCGCTAAAATTGTTTTCGCATCCTCGCTCGAAGGTGTTTTCTGTTGGACTGATGCGTACAAGGTCTCCTACATTGAATTTAGCATGTATCGCTGGCGCCCCACAACTACGACGACGAGGACTTGGATAATTACAGCGTGCTCGTTTGGACAAGTTTTCACGCGCTTGCGATGCATTGTAAATATAAACATCGGCTGGTCGCATTCATATGCCGCTATGTAGTGAATGATTGTATGCGTAAACGATTTTTTGTAAGATATCGAAATATCGTTTGATGCTCAACGTTGCTCACGTTGTAGGACAGTCGTGGAAATCGTCTTTTTATAGGGTGATGAAGTGTATAGGCATCTTGAGTGCTCAGCCAATCGTAAATTTTCTTCAAGGCGCCAGTGTCTAGACGCAAGAGATTTCGTGCACCAGTATAGCCGGCCTTGTTCTCCAGATTGTAATACTGCTTTTTGTAAGCCATTTTTGACGATCAATCACGCTAGGTCAAAGTTGAGCCACCTTTTTTAACTTGTCTGATGTGTTTTTTACTACGGGTATGAATGGGCGGCGGCGGCGATAAGACAGGCTCCTGATGTGGTGGAAAACGTCGATTGTATTTATAATTTGCTCTATTTTTAGAACTTCTGGATTAGCGATCAAATCGGCGGGTGTGTCGCTTATTTTGAGAAATTGCGCAAATTCGTAACGACCAAGGGCTGTTTCGTCCTCGGGAGCGCTTTTCTTGTGCTGCAAGTCGTCGAACAGTATCTCTGTTATGTTTGAGCGTGGTATGACACTACCATCGATGCTCACAGTGCCCGCATTGTCCCATTTTAGACGATTAGGCGTTCTTGTTTTCCAATGTCGTAGCAAGCGCCGAGCTTTGGGGACGTAAATTTTTGACAGCCCATCGAGTATAGTCTTCTCGCTGAGTGGCGCGAGCGCCTCTTCGTCGATATTACGTTCGCGTTCCACCAGCTGTTCGCCGCCTCGGAAAAAATGATAACGTCGTAAAATTTTTAAATAATTTAGACATTTTTCGTAATCATCGCGTGCTGTTTTTGAGCGTAAAACCTCGTACATTCCACTGTCTAAGCATGAAAAATAATCACTCCGTGTTTGTAAACCTTTTTCCACCGTCACACCACTTGACTCTGCCTGAGGGCTCGGCTCAGCGGGTGGGCTCATCGTCGCAGTCGTCGTCGTCGTAGGTTGAAACGTGCTTTCGGGTACGAGTATCATCTTGCGGGCCCGCTCCATGTTACTGCATACCAACACCACTCGAGACAAATATTTTTGAGATTAGTGTTCCGAGTATCGGCGCCAGGAAAAGCGGCAAAAACGATCCGCCACTCTGAACGATGGTACGTTTCTAGCGCGCCAGCCATAGCGCGATGTCTGCTCAAACGTCTCTTGACACTATCGCTCAACTTTAAGATCCCTTGTAAAACATTCAATACACACTCGCATATGCATTTGACGAGTGGTTTGTCGGCCGTATGTGCTATAGCTGTACGATGGTTTTTGTCACCGTGGCAGAGCGCGCCGAGGAGCGCAAGATTTTTCTTGGACAAATGTTTACTCCGAGGCTGTGTACCATGCTGCCCACCCACGCGTCCGTACGCGACCATAGTTGTTTTCCAACTGACCTTGCCTAGTGTAATCAGTGTGATTTAAGGTACTTTGATACGTACATATAATGTGTCTCGTCGTCGGGAAACATATTGCTATGAAATCTAAACTCGTCCAAGCAGTCCTGCGAGAGATCTATAAAAAGATAAGAATGCGGCAAACGGGTTGCATCGACGTACGTGTCGCGCAGAAAAAGCGAGTCCCCTGGGTGAATTTTTCACGCTAGATGCTATATCTGTGCTTTGTCGCGCGGGTTTTTAAACAGCACAAGATATTTCGTATTTAGACTTATGTCGCGCTGTGCCTTTTCTTTATGAAAAACATTTTGTGTGATAAATATGACACTTATATTTTTGTGGTGACTGCCTTTGGTAAATAAATCCAAAATAACATTGTTCAACGTATCTCGCATAAGATCGTCGAGGATGAGTAATATTTTTTTCTCATTGTCGCGTGAATAGTCGCCCGACTGTCAAATTCGATACTGGCTGGTGCGCTGGATTTGAAGGCCGTTCAATATGTTTCTTGCCATTCAGCGTAATAAAATAATATACGATGAAATATTACGTCGCACATTGTCGGTAGATGGGCGAGAAACCGTTGAACAAACAGCGTTTTCCCGCACTCTATAGGTCCGCACACACAGCAGGTAAACGGATGTTTCCAGCGAATGTCCATGTTTATGACGTCTACGCGACTGGTGAGAAGAGTATGAAAAACTATTCGACGATAGCTTATTTTTATACTAAACGTTGACGAAAAAAAAAATTAGCGCCAGCGGCGGCGGGACACACTACTTGACCGCGGTGGTGTGCGGGCCATCGCGGGGATGCACGGATCTTCGCGGTGGTGAGTGTATCAGCGCCGGGGTGAGCGAATCATCGCTCTGACACGCGCATTGTGAGCACATAACCGGCGTAAGCGCGACATCTTTGCAAACGCTAATTATTATTATTATTTTCTATAGTGGTAATGACGATGGGAAAAGAATGGAAAGTAAATGATTTTTGTTTCAATAGAATGAATATTTTTTATTTTATAATAGACACAACGCATACAAATATAGAAATTATATCCTCTTTTAGCCGAAAGGGAGAGAAATACCATTTGCAAAATATCTTCTCTTCCGCAACACTACAGTACGCTGTGATCAAACGTTCCACACTGTCGAAATTAATTTTACGCGAATTTGCGCTGTTTAACGAGATGCCTTTCACTTTACAACAATCGACAGTTTCACCGATCGAAGGGACAACGGCTCGAAAGGCATAAAATTTTGATCCGCCAGAGAGGAAGTCGGTGATGAAAGTACCCTCGCCATAAGCTTTGAGCTCATCCGACATATTGCCGAGTAAACTGCCCAGAGAAGGTCTGTACTTGTTGCGATTATTTCTATTGCATTTGAAAATACATGAATTAGTATCCATGTAGAGTACTCGCGCGGCTGCGAGTTTTTCGATATAATCATAAATTTCGAGACGTGCCTGCTAACGTCGTGTACGCGATTAACACGATACATGTGCTTCGAGAAGATTCCACAGCGTCCTCTACGAACCACCAATTAGTGTACAACCGATTTTCATTTACCGGTAATACATTGAAAAGTTCTTTGTCCCGTTCCGTTAATAGTTTTAACAAGTCTTCGCGTGTTTTTATAATCGCTGTCTGTTTTAAATTACAACGCTGACCAATCTTACCCCAGAGCCAATTTAAGCAGTATGTGGCGAGTGAACGTAAACCGGGATTTTTTTCAATTTTAGCAGCATCCAATTTGATCCCTTCGTCGCGCTCATACTCATCAATGTACCGCTGCTTCGATGCCTCATCGACGCACCAACAAGACCACCCGCTTGCCTGTTGTTTCAAACGAAGGAAAGTATTTACATAGTTGGCAAATAACCTACCCTCGCCCGTACACGGATCGTACTGTGTACTCTCAAACTGCCACACCACGTAAATCTCGGTGATATTATACCCTAGTTCTATCCCCCTTACGCAATTTGTGCACAACCCATGTGACTGTAAATTCGCGATCTTCTGGTAGCTCGTAATAACAGTCATCCTGACGTAATTCGTAGTAACAAGAACGACAAAGTCCAAAAATAAGACGATTGTGCATTTTTACAGGCAGCACGGGCAGTAATAAATTGCGAGGCGGTAAAATTCGATATTTAACAAGTCCTTCTATGTTCGTGAGATTGTTGTTTTAACCGCCCGTTAGTGTGGCACATTCTTCACCGGTGTAAATAAGCGGATGTCGATTGGGAAGCGTCCTCTTTTACAAATATACGGATAAAGAGAGCAAATATCGGTATATTTGTTCTCTTCATCATCAGTGACACTGTAACTTCGTGACGATATTTTCCGTTCGACCCCCGAAAAAAGCGCCGAGCGGATCCTGCGTAATTTTACACATTATTGGATGGCTCCTGACGTACCGCGTGATTTCCGGCTGCTGTGCTTTTAATTGCTCAAAATCGCATTCCCACATCTCGTGAACCTAGTAACTGGCACGTCGTATGCGTATAATTTTTTCAAATGTACTCTCGTAAGCTTGCACGAATGTCTGATTAAAACGTGTTATTTTAGTATCACGATTATTGGGAAAACCGTGCCAATAGCAGCCTTGAAATTCGAAAAGAATTCCTTTGACATTGTGATTTCAGTTTGTTGCTGCATCGACTGTTAGATAACCGTCCACAGAATAAACCTCGGGTAAAGGAAACTCGCGAGAGCGGCTCGCGTGTACAATCTCGCGCCCAACCTCACGTTCGCAATAGAGTAACCACTCTATAGATTTTTGGGAGTGCCTGTCGTCGCGTCTATATCTATTGGGTGGTATTATACCGATTGTATTTGCTGTCAATATGCTACACGCAAGTAATGCTATAGTATACGCTGATATGAATAGGTCTGTATCAGAGACGTCTAGAAAAATTTTCCGAAATTGTATACATGCCCGTCTGAGAATTTCCACATCCATTTGGCAACACGTGACAATCTCCTTTTTCCTATTGAATATATAATCAGGACGCGTTTCGCGATACCAGATAAGAAAAACCTCACTATCGGCAGCGGTCATTGAGTCGGGGCCATAAAACTCAACATCTGACAAAGGGACGACGTAGTCCTCATTGTCGAGAGTATTAAAAAAATGTGAGAAGTGTTATATTTTGACCGTTTAAAACTACAGTGGACGGTTTATACGCGGGGTTCTCGGCTAGTTCTTTTAAAATGAACTGTGCGTCAAAGACTTTAGCATTGTGCGCAATGCATACAATTTCAGCGAAATCGGTGCTTTCTCGAATGCACAAACCTAACAGCTCTCTTACAGGAAGCCACAGCTATGCTATGATACCCATGCAGTCGGTACACACCTGATGAGCAACGCAGAGGTTGGGCACGTGAAGGCGTTCGTTCTGCGCGTACGGCGTATCCTGACGCGTTTCAAAATCGTAAAAAATATATAAAAATTTTTTAGCTGCCGTCGCGCCGTTTTCAATAATAGGCTGCATGAAGCACGGGTCGTTAAATCGATGATGTTTCATGCATTGCTTACAGTAACCAACACCACACACGTGCTGTCGTCTGTAAATATCCACAATTTTTAAACAGCTCATACACAATCGCACTCTGTCGCAAACTTTTCTATTATTTTTTTTTCCGGGGACGAGCGCAGAGCTATCGGGTCGTTCAGCTTCTTCGTGAATGTCCACGTCCACCTGTATCTGCTCGTTGTCGCCAGCACCTTTATCCTCTTCAGTGACCGCGCTCTCGCTAGCACAGTCTACAGCCCCGTTGTCCTTTTCGTTAAAATTGAGCCTCCTTCGGACCCTTGAATTTAATTCACCCGCTGTACGCGCTCAGTGTTCGGGTGATACTGCATCTTTATTTTCATCGAAATACGTATGGTCGCTGTCCACATCCGATTCGTCGTTCAGAAGACTCGCCAAAGCTGCAAATAAAATTTCTTCATAAAAAATAAGGGTATAAAAGTTATTTTTAAAAATAAAAGGAAATAAAAATTATTTTAAACTTACCTATGCGTTCCTCACGGGCAATCGCTATGTCTCGAAAAACATATAGACTGCTTAGCTGCCGTTCAAAAACATCATCTTCGATGATTCTTTGAACTTTGCGTGAGTTATTGAATGCTCTATAAAGGCAAGCTATTGCACGATACCCCGTGTGTCTTAATAAAATTAGTAGTTGTGCCGTCAAGTCTTCACAAGTCATACGGCACAAGCAGCGCAGCCACGCTGCATTTCTACCGTGTCGCGCTTTGACTGCGAGGCGTAGCGCAGCTTGCCATAATGAGTAACGCACGCAGTTAACCATCTCGAAACTTTTAAAACGACTGAAAGTAATGTCTCGTTCTTCGAGGTTCTTATAGGCACATATCATCTTTGAAATATACTCCAATAAACGTATGATAAAATATGTCATCTAGTCATCTAGTCATCTTATTGGAGTACTCTGTAGCCGTCGACACCACCACCGCCGCCACCCCCTACCACCAACACAATCACAATCAACTTTTTCACAGCACCGACCCGTTGTTTAAGAAACAGATTTTTCTTCCACCGCACAATCGTACCTTTCGAAACATCATTGATCCTCAAAATACAGCTCTTATGACAAAAATAACGATGCTATACACATAAACTAGACGTGAAAAAGAAACGTATGTACACTCATATACCACTTCATAAGAAAATGGTATGGGAAAATGTCGTCTTATTAACGCGTGAAAGGCGAGAAGCACACTTGAGATAAAAAATATACAGACTGCTCTGTGGGAACTCCCAGGGGTGTATTGCTTTTTAAAACTACAACGCTGATCGTGAAAAGCGTGGTTCTTTATTATCAGAACGATCGAATGCGACAAAAATTTTTCAATTGCGTGCGCATTTTTGTTAACACTATTGACGACGATACGAAAGTTGGGAAACGTGATCGAAATAATGCATTTGTGTCCAAACTGACTGTTCGTTAATTGTGCCCAAACATTTCGCAATGTCAACTAAAATTATATATTTTTAAGTACCTATTGCTTTCTTTGACAGGTACACACAGTTGGAAATCTTGTCTGAACAATGCGATCAACTCTTGGAAAAATGTTTAATGTTTTAAAATACTATTCCTTAGGAATTTCTCGAACGTTATAGTACATTACGATACCTGTGACCTAAGTAGAACTTTTTTACACGATGTGAAGTTAGATCCTAATTGCGCCGTGTAAAGTGCTCCCTACGGCACAAGTATCGTATACGATTTTATAGCACTGCCTACCACGGTGCAAAAAAGTACTACCTAGGTCACGGATAGGCGTGACAGCGGGCTTAGGTTACATAGTGCTACCCACCGCTTCTTTCACCCCCCCCCCCACTTTACCCTCTCAAGAACGTATTTATAAGCCATCCTCCAAAAAGTATTTAACGAGCATTACAGGCTCTTTTTAAAAATTGACGCGTCTGACGAAGATGCCAATATATTGAAAAAAAGAATAGAAATGGGTAAATTCGCTGGAGAAAAGCAGCAGCAATTAGCGGTGGTACAGGAGTACCGGCTAAACAAAAAGGTGGCATACGCGAGGACTTCCGACGACATGGAATGTGGTGTTGCCCAGCATACACTACGAAGCGCCGAGAAGTGGTACATTTGTTGGCGATGTGCCACAGTACGTTGCTTCGAGTACAGCTATATTGCATGCAGCTATCTATCCATGATGGAATCACGTTACTCTCGACCATCATCACCGCCACCACCACCGGCACCAGTGCAGCAGCAGCAGCAGTAACAGTGAGCAACAACAGTACAGCAGCAACAGTGAGCAACAACAACAACAATGCACGGAATGTGGTGTTGCCCATCGTACCGTGTCTTAGAATTTAAGTGTGTGTATGTGTGTGTGTGTGTGTGTGTACACTCATGTTAGCGTGTTGGAGGAATCGAGGAATGTGTTATGCGCGAAAATGACCATGTAAGTGTGCGTACGTACACGTGTATATTAAATGGTATGTTAATAATAATTTTTGTTACCTGTGTGTGTATGAATCTTAATAAAAATTTTTAAATTAATATTCTTATTTTATTTATCACCTTCTTTCCTTCCTTCCCCTCCCATAAGCTGTGCCAGCTTGAGCGTACTTGTCAGTGAGAGAGCGTGCCCTGTATGGCGTAGTGCCTCCCCACTCTCACACTTCATTCGGGACGGCTGCATGCGTGCCTATTATAGCGTAGTCAAAACGTGTCTGTACCGATATAGCGTTACACTACATATCGTGCTCAAGTGGGTGCTTAGATAAACAACTTGTAAACAGTAGCTGTTTATATAAAAAATAGGTAGTTTAGCTGTTGTTTGTTACTGTTTAGCTACTGTTTAGCTATTGTTTAGCTACTATTTGCTACTGTTTACCTAAACACTTATCTCAAGTACCTCTTATCTCAAGTGACTCACTTGATGACAGCTATGATTAATGTGTCTCACTATACCGGTACATATACTACTATCACAGAAATGACACATATTTAGGAAATGAAATTTTTCAAAACTAATTTTTACACTTGATTTTGAATATTAACATTTTTAATGTATGTTTTATTTATATAAAATAAATAATCAAATACATTATCTTTCCAGCACAAACAGCCAAAAACAGCAAAACATGTAAAAAATGTGTACATCGAACACATGATTAAAATTTGAAATAGCTGACATTTTCTTCTGGAGAGGCATTTGAGTCTATAACTTTGCAGAGGTTTATAGTATGGTATTACCTAAAACCTCTGAGAGTTTAAAAAAAATTGGTGTTCCGGAACCCTAAGCCTCTCCCAGTAAGTACTAAAAACTTTAAAAATGAATAAAACTTAATATATTAAAACCCTTTATTTAAAAACAAGTATTGTAACTTCGAGTATCAGTAAAATGATGTACTTTCTAATAGTGCTCAATTTAAAATAAAAGAAAAAGCAGTAAAACGAATTAGAAATTCATTTACTGAAATAAAATTCACATAAACATTTTTATGAAACAAAAAGTATAATACAATATTTAATGAAATTACTACAGTATGACTGTGACTATAGAATAGTTACAGTCTGTAGTACTAATAAAACAGAAGGTAAAATACAAGGTTCAATAAAATTCAACTAAATGAAATTTAAAAATATTTATAATGAAAAATACCAGAATGAAAATTTTATTTCATAACAAAAAGAAATATATTAATTCATGTTACTGAAAACTATTAATATATTAAACATAAAACAGAGGTATACTTATATAAATGCAGTCTGTGTATTGATCTCTTCTCCTTCATTGGTGTTGATTGTAAAACACTCGTGCACTAGTATCACCTATGTTTACATTTGATCATCTCTGAATAACATAACCTAGAAGAGGATGAATTTTGCAGCATGACACAGACGAAGACTCAGCATCAATCTCGAAGAGGACCTCGTGGACGGTAGCAGAAGATCCTCACATGCATCAAAGCAGCTGTTATAATCATTCAGCATACGTACTTCAATCGATGTAGCTCTTCAAACGCGCCTACGTTCGAACGCCGGTCCATATACGGCGTCGATAACTGTTGCGTAATTGCACCACGTATATATACGTGACACGGGCGAAAGATAGAGAAAAGGAGAGAGAGACACTCACTACACTACACAACGACGAAAACTCAAGATCATCCTCGACCAGAACTTCATGGTCGGCATCAGAAAATCCTCACATCTAGCTTTTAAAGCGTAGATACGCGCGTTCGAGCGCTGGTCGATCCGACGTCAATAACCGTTCGCACTGCACATATGGGCGAGAGAGACAGTACCTAGGCCAGGGGAGTGAGAGGGGCGTCCGACAGCCGTAGTGACACTGACGGCAGACGATAACCGGCAGACGTGCCGGCTTTGGCTCTATATACCTATACTTCTATTTAATTTTAACGTTAATTTAAAATAAAGAATAAATGTGTGAAAATGATTTTAAGATGTATGTAAGTTTCTACGTTTGTATGTAATCGAGTTTCCAGATTAACCGTCGGAAAATTGAACGAAACTGGTCAGTTTTTTAAAAATTTTATATGATATAAGAATATAAAAAGATCTATTCAATTTTTGTGTTTTATTTATTTATTTATTTATTTATTTTTCTAAAAATCAGAAATACCGAAAATTATCGTTTTTTGTGGTAAATGCGATTTTAAATATTTAAAATTGATGAAAATGGATGATTTATAAGGATTTGATTTTACATAAAATTGATATAGATAGAAAATATATCGGTGTAATCAAAATAAAACTTTTTACTATTTAACATGCTAATATAAAATTGATTTCTTGCAATTTAACTTATAAAAAGGATTTGAAATGTCTAAAATACACAGAAATATTAATTTTTTTACACACAGAATTAAAAAAATTAATTAATTTTTAAATTAACAAAAAAAAATTAGCAAACTAACGAAATCAGATGACACTCTTGAATAATGCGGTCGTGCCTACAATGTAAAAATGAAGTTTTTACATGCAATGAGCGAAGCGAGGAGCGGAGGGGTTGGCGTGTCGAGCGTAGCGAGACACGCAGGGGGCACAGCCCCCTTAGTTAGGAATGGTGACTTGGTACGCAAGGTTTATCCAAAGCCTTGCCGAAATTAAAGCGCCACTCAATGAACTTTTTAAAAAGAATGTACATTGGTTTTGGGAGGGGGAGCAGCAAAAGGCATTTGAGATGTTACGCCTTCTGCTTACGCAAGCACCCGTGCTGGCGCGGCCCGATCTAAAACTACCGTTCCTCCTTCAGACGGATGCGAGCGAGAGACAGTTAAGGACAGTGCTCAGCCAGGAGTTTGCCGATGCCACCTAGTAGGTTGTCGTATTTGTATGTGTTAGTCTTTTATGACTTATTTACAAAATTCGTTGAAGTTAGGCCTCTTCGTTGAACGACTGCTCAATTAATCTCGAAAGGTTTTGACAAAGTAGTTGTCTTTCGTTGGGGATGTTCGAAATATTTAGTCACGGATAATGGAACGGAGTTTTCCAATAATTTGATGTCGTCGCGGCTGAAGGAGCTAGGGTCATTCAGAGGACCATCGCTCCCTATCACGCCCAAGCTTACCCTACTGAGAGGGTAAATCGAACCGGCCTTTTTGAATTTTGGTAGGAATATTGGCTCCATTCAGAACCTTCGTCAACAGCAAGAAAAAAACGAGTGTGTGGAAGTAGGCGATTCGAAAGTGTGGGCGGACAGAATGACGCGCCTTCCAACTATATAAGCACTAGTACAGAAACGACTACAGCTTGCTAAAGAAAGGTAAGCAGAATATTACAACAAGAACGGCCATAGTATGTTTTTCAAAGTCGGTAACTTGGTACTACGTAGGAGGCATGTTTTGTCGGCAGCGGCCCAAAACTTCGCCGTCAAACTGGCGCCAAAGTTTATCGGCCCTTGCAGAGTTAAAAGGGTTCTGTCACCCATCGTATGTGAGTTTGAGGACGTTGATAGCTACTGCATGACGAAAGTCCATGTCTCGGACTTGAAACCATTTGTACGAAGTACCAAAATATCTGAATTCACCACAGATCTGGCAGATTCCAAGCTCCAGGACGACGACGATGGGAGCAAGAGGTCGCGGAAGAGGGCGTGGAAAACCAGCTCCGCTGTGTCGCCCCAGCGAGATGCTGCTGCTGGAGGAGGCCGCTACCACCTCCGACAGCGAGCACTTGGTGAAGATTTCTGATGAGGAGAAGCCGCTTGGGGTCGACGAAGGGAAAGAGATCCCGCTTACCGATCAGCCGTCGGGAGCAACCCAATCCTCCTCTCGCAGCAACACATCTTCCGAGGACAGCTTGGATTGCATCAGCTTCTTGTACCGGCGATGTTGCATGGCTTCACGGCCATGAGTGGGCAGCCGTGCCAGGCACCCACACCTTCTAAGGCTGATGCGTCTGCAGCTCTCGGGGAGAGTGACCCTTGGGAGGGTTTACCATATGAGCCATTTGGAGAGTGGGAGCAAGCAACCAAGCGAGGATTGGAATGTAGGACTCAAAGATAACTATTAGGTAAATTTTACGATGAGTAGGATCCTCTGCGGTTATTGCAAGCAGAGAAGTTTAATTGAATATTGTTGAAGCTTGTTTTATTGAATCGTACTTATTGAAAACGTTTTTTTTCGTAGAAGTTACTTGAATATTCTTGCAACTTGTCTTATCGAAATCGCCTTATCGAAACATAGTTAGTAAAACTTTTTTCGTTTGTTTTGGTAGTAATTAAAGCAATCGAGCCATATTGTAGTTAACATTTATACCCCAGGGCCTACATAAACTATCGCACTATCCATTGTAAATAGCGCAAATGAACAGTGATTATTGTAACTCATGGGATTGTGGAGTGGGATGTCAGTGGAAAGATAAGGATAAAGCAACCTTAAAAATGAAAAAAAAGATAGATCGAGGTATGCCGCATAGCTGCGCATGAATGCGAAAAACCTGTAACAAGTGCAGCTTCAATCTGTTGAGTAGATAGGCTACCTCCTCTATTACAACTCGAAATGGTCACGACCGCTTATAGGGGCGAGCGAGTATCCAACCATAGGTGCTCGACGAGAGATAAGTTTTTCTTTGTCATCGTTGACACTCATAACATACTCTACAAAATAAGAGCAGCGTGGAAGTTAACATTAGCGGTAGTCTTAGGGTTATATATTTTTTTTGTAAGATGCTGTGTGAGGCATCATTGACGTTAGATTAGCATTAGCAGTAGTCAGAGGATTATATTTTCTTTTCTTTTGTTTTTGTAGTGATAACTTCTTATGGGAGGGTGAATTCGTGAACATGTCGCTACTTGGGCTCTACATCGGTCAAATTTTCAGACC
>JAWWEQ010031749.1:0-22278 GCA_035583055.1 Torymus tubicola
CTGAAGGAATTCTTGTTCAAGTGTTTGATTACTGTTTATATCTATGTTGAAATCACCTATTATTATACTATTTTTATGTTTTTGATTAATTTTTAATAATTCTTTAAAATTCATTATAAATTCAGTTTTTTTTATGTTGTGACATCTATATAATGCTGAAATAAGTATTTGTTTATTATTCTCTATTGTTATTGTTAAATTAATTATTTTTAACTTGTTTATTTCAATTATTTCAGTCGTTTCAGCTAATTTATTTTGTATATACATAACTAATCCATCATTCTAATTTACTTTACTATTATTGTAGAATATTTTGTAGCCGTCAATGTTGAAAAATTCATGATGATCCATATTCCATGTTTCGGTGCATATTATTGTACATGGTTTAATTTCAAGACTTTTTAAGAATAATAGTAATTTGTTAAAGTTATGATTTAAACATCTTACGTTAACGCATAAAACTAGGTCTTTGTCTATTTTCAGTGATTTGTTTAAATTACTTACTGAATTACAAATTGTTTCATTCTTTATTATTTTTTCCTCTTCAATTGTTGAATCTTACTTCGCTGGTCTTTCGTTTAACTAGAGGTAGATCGGTGATTGTTGTCATGTGGGATCTCTTTACCAAAGGAATGGAATTGGTTGTTTGTACTGTAGGTACCACAACGGCTGATTCTCTCCCGTACATTTATAACATTTTGCCTTGTTGGTACATTTTTTGCCACCGTGTCTAAAACTAGCACACTTATTGCATGGATTAGTATTAATAATGTCATAAGCTTTGCAATTTTGATAACCAATACAAATTTTGCTTCTATTTTCTTTAATGTATTTATAAATATTCGCTGACACTTCAATTATTGCACTCACTGACTTTTCGTTAGCAAAACTATGTAATACTTTGCATTTTTCGTCTATATGGCTGAAATTTCTTTGGTTTATATCTAATTCAATTTTTTCTTTGGATACAAAATTTTTACTTACTCCTACAACCTTTAGAGTTGGTTTTTTTATTTGTTTCTTCTCAATTTTAAAATTTCAACTAAGTTGACTTACGCTTTTTAATGTTTTTTCAATTTTTTCAATGCTTTCCTCATTCATGCAATTTACAATCACTGTGTCTTTAATTTTTGTTACTACATTTTTTGTTTGGATTGTTTTGTCATTACTTAGGTACTTACAGACTATGGTTTCAATGTTTGTTTGATCTTTGCCATTTGTTTTTTTAATGATAAGCATTGGTATTTTTTTACTTTTTGGTTTTAATTTGTTTTGCATTACACTTTCCGCATACTCGCTTCGCTCGTGCGAAAAATGTCACATGAGGTAAATAATCACCTTCCACACCCGTATCGAAATGTACTATTATAAAACACCGTGTGCGCAAAACACGACTTTTCATGCCTGTTTTCCGTGCGCAAAGCACTAGATTTACACACTCTTGAGGAATCGTGCGCAAAGCACTTGCATTGCACACTGTTTCACATACTACCGCTTCAAAACAAATATCAAAACATAAACTGAAAAACATCAAAACGCGCCGTTGCACTCACAGCGGTAACGCAGCGCCACCGTGCGTTCAGTAAAGCGCCACGCTCACGTGGGCGAAAATTTTGCCCAAACTGCGGCGAGCGAGTTTTCCAGAGGGCAGGAGCGTATCATACAGCGCGCGGCTTTGCCAATACGGGAAACCGTTTGCTTAAAACCGTGCGTGTGTTGTTCCAAACAGAAGTCGCGCAGGGTACGGCGTAAAAGGCGAACCGCTCTCTCCCCGGGGCGAGAATTTCGCTCAAATGCCACCTGCTCACCTGCTGAATCACCTGCTTTGCGCACTAGTTACGTAATGTACTATAATATTAGATATTGTTTCAAGAATTCAATGTGGGTTTTATAAATACTTTGCATTACAATTGTAGTTAAAAAAATTATTGAACTGATATAATTTTCATTTATAATTATAAATAAGGAAATAAAACGATATATAGCCGTACAAAACATACTTTAATAGATAAAAAAATTAATTTTATGCATATTTTAAAACGAAAAGATGCATTCTTTCACTTATTTAATATTATAAAACATTACCTTTCAAGTTTATTTATTGAAAATCAATATTTTCTAAAAAAAAAAAAAAAAAAAAATTCAATTTGGTTTGAAACAACAGTTGATACAACCATCGTCAAATTAAACAGTTTGTAATATTATGTCAATTGTTTTATCTTCTGCATAATAAAAATGAAATCTCTTAATTTTTTTAAACTGGAAGTAAGAAATCACCATCAATCATTATATACAAAAGAATGGAATATATTAACGTTGCAATTAACTTTGACAGTTTCCAGAGACCTAAATTTACTTAGAGAATCATGATATTTACATCAAATGAAATGGTTTATCAAACTGATTACAATAATTTTATTACAAAAATAATTAATACGCTCAAAAAACGAGGTTTATGCGGGTATGAATGAGGGTTGTGATGGTAGTGAAGACATATTAATGAAGACAAGAGCTAGGGACTCTGTGAATAGGATACCCATTTTATTGAAAGTTTTGATAGGTAAGTGTTTATTTTCTATTCTTCCTTTTATATGTATTTGAATAAATTCATATATATAACTTAATGTAAAATTCCAGTTGAATTCTCTAGACAACTGAACCAGATAATACACAGTACGATTTAAAAAAAAAAATTGTATAACAACTTAAGTTTGATGATAAGTTTGTCGAATGGTTTCAAATTTCCCTTACACATATATAAAACTTGTTTAAATCTAACTTACGCCTAAATCCCATATCGCTAATTGTATAGCTATTCTATTATTTTTAATAAATACGTATGCACAATTTATAAATAATTTTAAAAGACGACAATGAATCACTGCACGTGCTCTGAACGCTAAGTCCAAGTGTGTTGGTACGAACCTAATTCGCTATATTTTATACTACTTGAAAAATATGTCAACAATTTTTTATATCTAATTCATGATCATATATTTAATTTATTGCAATTTGATCTTTATTTTATAGTTTCTTGTATCTGAATTTAATTGAATAGGTCCTCTCTCGAATTTAAATTTCTTGGCATTATTTAAATTGGCAGCGATTTTTATCATTACTGAAGGTAACCGAATTCAGTTATCTTTCATTATATAATCTCTGTAAATACAGACGTAATAAAGGATGACTACAACTCACATTTTTTTCTTTTGAATTCTCCAAATAAGTAAACTGACTTAATTGAAAATTTTGTAAACATGAGTATTATCGTAAACTAAAATTACGAAATAAAACCTATATTATAATTTTAATTTATTTCATTAAATTGTTAATAGTTACTAATATATTAATTTTTATTGGTAGAGTGAGTAAAATAATATTTCTATATAAACTTAACTTCTATAATTTTTATTTACGGTGAAATAAACAATAAATTTAAACAAAATATTATTTTTTTAAAAAGATACGATTACTAAATCGCACTCGTCGTTTGCTTTGTTCATTATTATTTTGGTCTGTCATAATATCCTTAAAAACACATTCATAAAATAGACACGATCGTACTACTACTTCTGTAGTCTTTGTTAAAACTTAAGCAAAAGCCATTAAAGACAGTACAAAAGAATTGGTACCTCACTTTATCCAAACCCGTTAGATATAAAATAGTATCAACCATTTTACCATCACATTTTATAAATTGAGCTCAAAGACTACAAAAAGATTTGGAGAAAAGGTGTTGTTCGTATTCGACGGTTATATTGACACAAGATAATTGCCTGATAAACTTTAAAAGTTTATTATTAAGATTTTTCGTATAAAGGAAACCTGACACTAAATGAGTCGTTGAAATAAAGCTTATAACAGTTATTTAATCTGGTACTAATAAACGGATACACAATTTTCTGTAATTTATATACCGATTTAAAGAATAGTAAAGAATTTAAAAAAAATGTTATTATACATACGTTTTATACTCATAGTTCTGCTAGGAATTAATGTGATAGCTCAATCAAGTTTTACAACTGTAATCGAAACCGAAGATGGTCCAGTGCGTGGTGAAATTCTTAACACTGCACAAAAATCAAGGAACTATGCATCATTTAAAGGAATTCCGTACGCCGAAGCTCCAGTTAAAAACTTACGATTTAAGGTAAGAGTAAAGAATTATTCAATTATGATTAAAAGTACATTATTCAATTATAATATTCAAAATAAATTAATTACTTTTATCTTAGCCTCCTGTTAAAAGAAGACCTTGGACTAATGTACTAAATGCTACTATAGAAGGAAACGTTTGCCCCCAATTCTTACTTAGTAACTTAACTATGCTTGGAGCCGAAGATTGTCTATACCTCAATGTGTTTACACCACATGTAATCAAATTTTATCCTATTAGTTAATGTTAATACTAATTAATAATATGTAATCTCATTTAAATAACTTTTTAGACTACATTTACCACGTTAACTGATTTGAAAACAGTCATGGTATGGATACATGGTGGAGGATATAGTACTGGTTATTCAAATACTGAACTTTTTGGACCTGACTATTTACTCGATGAAGATGTCATCATTGTATCTCTTAATTATCGTCTTGGAGCTTTAGGTTTCTCTTTTTAAACTATCATTAACATTATTGTAACTAAATACAACATTATTTTTACTATTAATTATTGTAGGTTTCTTAAATATAAATCATGAAAACGCTACTGGCAATGCTGGATTAAAAGACCAAAACTTAGCCTTACAATGGGTGAAAAAAAATATTGCTAAATTTGGAGGTGATCCAAATAAGATAACTATTTTTGGCCAAAGTTCTGGAGCGGTATCTGTTGATCTTCACATTTTGTCTGACATGTCAGCTGGTAAGTAAACATCTTTTAGAATGTATAGCAACGTATAAATAGTAAAATTATTCTAAAACGTTTTTTTTCATGATATTTTTAAATGTTAAAATTATTTTCCTATTAAAACGCTACCTCTAAAAAATGGTTTTCTAACATTTTAGTATTTATTCAGGTTATGTATTTTACCTAGTGTTTTACAATGCACAGCTACATAGTAACGTAAATATTTGTTGTCATTATTGTATGTTTGTAGGTTTATTTAACAGATCAATTGCTATGAGTGGATCACCTCTTTGCCTTTACTGGGGTATCCAAACAAATGTAGAGGCTGAACTAAATGCATTTGCACTTGGAGCACATTTGGGAAAACCAACTTTAAGTAAAAATGAACTGTTGAGAACTCTTTACAATGCTTCCGTGAGCGATATAATAATGAATTCATTAAAATTAAATATTGTAAGTAAAATATTTGTGTAATATTATTTTTTTTCCAAATGTATTTCTTTGCAAAATAGTTTTACCTACTAATAAACACTAATCCTTTCCAGATACCTTTCAGACCTACAGTGGAGAAAACTGAACCGGCAGGAAATCAGAAAAAATTTTTATCACAATGTACCGTAATTAAATATATTTCTGGTAACTATAATAAAGGACCACATATGACGGGTTTCACATCAGCAGAAACAATACAACTTTCTCAAAGTAAATAACATAATTTCTTATAAAATGCATAAAGTTTTAGAAATACAACGAAAATATATTATTTTGTATGTTACAGATGATATATTCAATTTGGCAAATATTGCTCTACAGAGTCTTAAAAATGCCTCTCTTTCAATTGATATACCAATATTACAAACTATAACGTCTTTGGGGATAGACGGTCTATCACAACTGTCTTCAAGAGCTATAAAAAAAATCGTAAAGGTATATACTAATTTTCATTTTAGAATATAAATAAAATACTACAAAAATATTTAATAAATAATAACGACCTTTTATTAGGCGACTTCTGATTTATTGTTTGTAACTGGAATTGACTCAAAACAAAAATTAATGAGCATACGTAATGAACAGCCCATTTATTATTATCGATTCTCTTATGACGCAGGTTTTATCAATAGAAGTAAAGGCTTTGACATTAATGGTAATTAAATGAATTAACGTTTTTCATAAGTAATGTTGTTGAAAATTTTAATAAGGGTCGATATTTTACAAATTTATTTGTCAATTTACGTAGGAGTTGGACACGCAGAAGATTTATTGTATTTATTCCACCTAGAAAATGCCGACGACTCGCTTGGAAAACCTGTTTCTGAAAAAATGCGTAAAACTTATATCAGATTATTCACGAATTATGCAAAATATGGGTAAATATCAAAGTTAAAGTCTATATTCTATTATAAGTTAGAATTAATCCATCAATCTGCATATATTTTCATAAAAAATGTAAACTATATCCATGTTTTATTCTAAGAATTTTGAAGGTAGTCCATACTGGTAGCTTTTGAGTTTTTAAGTACGTTTTATTTCAAAGTACTACAATGTTTTAATGAATCAATTAGATACAAAATAGTATGTACTTTTATTAGAATAATACACATGTATACTGAAAAAAGTTTTGAGCAGTTGTGCAGGTCTGCACAGATGGTGTGCAAAGCCAGCTTACTAATCTGTACAACTGCTGTGCAAAAATTAAGATACAATTGTCTTAGTGTCGTGTAATTGTTACACAAAATGCTTGGACACATGTCTAGAACAGCAAGCATAACACGTTTCTAAATAGCAGCGTTACAAAAACTGGAAGAGTTGTCGTTCAAATCGCATGGTAGTTGCTGCACAAGCCATGTACGGCAACTGCCCAAAACTTTTTTCAGTGTACAATGCGGTCTTGGATGTTTAAAAAGTATAGAGTAGGTCGAAACATCACCTCCCATAAGTTGAGGATATATTCAATGACTACCCAAATATAAAACAGTTCTTTTGGATTTGAAGTGTATATCTAATCAACCTCTTATTAAAAATTGGACCGCATATGTTTCGAAATTTATCGAGAGACTTTACTCTATTAAATGTTAATGATTGATTTAGAAACATTTGTGATTTTATGATTGATTTCGGATAATTTTCAATTTTACGTTAATGTTTTATATAATTTTTTATAGAAATCCAACACCAAACAATCAAAATGATAATCTGTTACAAAATGTCACCTGGCCTCCATCTGGTACTGCTGGATTGCATTTAGAAATCAATGACAAGCTTTCGGTCGATCCTCGTCCCATTACTGCCGACACAAAACTTTATGAATTAACTGGTCTTGGAACGTCACCTTTTCTGAATGACTGTTTTTGAAGACACCAACGAAAACATAAACAATTACATATTAATGATTACGAAATGAATATTTTTATGGCTTTAAACTATTTCTTTTATTTATCATCATGACAGTTATACGGTAGAAACTTTCTTTCGAAATCACCAGATACGTCACTATCGCGGGGGTTCTGGGAGTAGTCATTAAAACCCAGGCTACCGACAAGCCGATTGACCTTGAAAAAGCTTTGCTACTTAAGATCAGGAAATAAGCCAACGAGAATAATCTAAAACCATAGTAGAATGAAATGTAATTCATCACCATTCGATGATTCTTTTTTGTAGGACGGTCTGAAGCCAGAAATCAGCAAACGACATCTTCAGTCTAGGTACCGTCAATTGTCGGAATCTCGCCGTGATCGCGATGAGGTTCTTGCACAGTGAGAAAAATACAACTTGAATTTTCAGTATCCACTACCAGACTCAGTGATCGCATACGACGATCGCCATGAATTTCATATAACCGCCAAACGTTTTACTGGAATAAGCTATTTCTGTATTTTTTTTTCTTAAAGCATTTTATTAATTTTGTATACCTATGTCAATTATTATTAAAATAAAAAATAAACTTATAATTATTAATAGAAACTTTAGATAATTTATAAATTAATCACTTGCAGTATCACTACTGAAAAATCTCACGTGAGATCTCAGGTGAGAACACACTCCCAGATAAATTCAAAAATCTATATTTTGAGTTGTTTCAGCATTTTTTACTTTTTCAAGTAACATTTCTAAAAAAAAAGTAAAAAATGATTAGAACGCTTCAAAACATAGATTGCGAACTTATCTGGGGGTGGTGTAACCTAATAGGCGACTCCCAATTTCCGGAAACTGATTATCTATCATTAGAGAGATTTACCAGCTCGCGGATCAGAATTTCATGTGACATTTTTCAGTAGGAATTACATAAGCACGACATAATCGAATTAAGTTGTGATTACCGAACTTATTGGTTAGTGGCACATTCCTTTTCTCTCCATATGAGAAGCAATGACCAACAAAATCTTCAAATGATGTACCGTAGTTAGATTTGCCACTCCAGCCTTAATTGCCTAAAAGATCTTTTACACGTACATGTGCATGTGTGAATGTAGAGTGTGCGTGTACGTATTATAATGTATGTCAATATAGACTAGTAATCAAATAATTCCATAATTACTATAAGTATTTTCGTATTTACTATAAATATTATTTATAAAATTATAATAACAATAAGATCAACGTTACACACCATTATAAACTATATATTTCCTGCTTCATTTAATTTTTCTAAACTACGTTTGGAAATAAACATTTTATAACTGAACTTCTTTAAATAAATGCAAATTATAGCTTTTTATGGATGCAGTTTTACTTGCTCAATTTGACCGCTACTATTATGGTGGTCAATTCGCGATCGAGAGAAGTTCATCGAGGTATTCTTTTGTTCTCCAAAATTTCGATTCACACTCGCGCTCCGAAGTCCGCTAAAAGCAAATCTTCTGGTCTGACACCGTGCCACTTCCTCTAGAAAAGAACCTTGCCCGCCTTCCGACGCAGTGACTCTTAGTGCAGATCAAGGTTGCTCAATCTAGAGAGGCAGAACTCCGAAAACTTTCAGAGTTTTAGGGAAAAGAGTTAAAACCTCTCTCCATGAAAATCTTGCATGATTGTCGATTTATTTCAAACTAATTTAACCCATTAATCTTTCCCAATACACAAACTTAATATATTGAAATGAAATAAATACATTTACTTTTTCTCGTTAAAGTCATTTTTTATTTTTTTATTATTGACTTTCACCGAATTGCTGCTCAGTGTAGAATTCTATTGTACACAGTCGAAGTACTATCATCGTAGATTCAGGTGTCTGCTTTTTCTGCATTGAAAGGCACGCATGATGCATTTTTTATCTCTTCCCCTGAAAGCTGGCCATCTCTCTCTTATCCAGGGAATCACTTAAATATAGAAAGTCTTTAGGCATACAAATGTTAACATATGCACATATAGTAAATCCCTGTTCTGTAATTCAATAATATATGTAACTGCGACACATGCTACGGAATTTCTTTTACTGTTATTTTTATCTTCGACTTTTTTACGTTTTTATTAAATAACACTATGCTTTGGTGTATCGTTATATAATACAATTATACTACAAGTAATGTTTGTAAATTAATCTTACAATTTTAATTCATTAATACATTTAATCTGAGTATTTTGATGCCTGTCGTTTGCTGACTTACGTATAGCTTAATAAATTGAAGTGTTTTTAAAAATATTTATTTAACTTAACACAATAAAAATAATGCAAGTTTTATTAATACTAGTAAATAAAATGAAATAGATATTTATACAAATTAATATCTAAATAAAATTAAAAAAATAAATAAATAACATCTGGGTTTTTGCTAGTTTATACAAATCTAATTGACGTAAAGTATACAGAAAGTTTACACAAAATATTTACATTGTAAGAGGAAGCTCAACTACCAACTCGTCATTCACTTTGTTAATTATTACACAGGCCCGTCATAATATACTAAAAAAACATATTTATTAAATAATTCACTACCAATCATTGTCAAAAATTAGATGAAAAATACAAAGGGATTAATTTATTTATTTTACCTCAATATGTTAGTGATGAACCAGTGTCTAAATATAAATTAAAGACAGGAAAAAGATTGGTATCTTGTTTGTATTGAATGAGTGTAATCATTTACACAAAATTATTGCACGATAAGATTTAAATGCGCCTTATAAAGATTTTTCGTATAAAAGGAGCCTCACATTAAGTGAATCACTGGCATAGGAGTTTATAATAGTTATTGATTCTGTTACTGATATATGGATAAAAAAATTTTTTAACATATATATATAAAGTTGAACTTATATATAAAACTAAAATTGAAATTTTCAAAAATGATATTATACATACGTTTTATTCTTATCGTTCTTCTGGGAATTAATGTGATAGCTGAATCAATCTTTACAACTGTAATCAAAACAGAAAATGGTCCAGTTCGCGGTGAACTTTTAAGGACCATACAAAAATCAACTCCGTACTCATCGTTTAAGGGAATACCTTATGCCGAAGCACCGATTGGAGATTTGCGGTTTAAGGTATGAGTAAAGAACTGTTAACCGTAAGTTTTTTTAACAGTGATTAACTGATGTAATTTAAGCCTCCAGTTAAAAAAAGATCCTGGACCAATGTACTAAATGCTACAAAATCAGGAAATGTTTGTCCTCAATATGTGAAAAGTAACTCAGCTGTAATTGGATCCGAAGATTGTTTGTACCTGAACGTGTATATACCACATGTAATCAAATTTTACCTCATCAGATAATGTAAATAATAATTAATAATATGTAATCACGTTTAAGTAACTTTTCAGACTAATTTTACTGCATTGAAAAAAAATGATTTGAAAGCAGTTATGGTATGGATACATGGTGGAGGATATAATACTGGTTATTCAAATAGTGAACTTTATGGACCTGACTATCTACTCGAAGATGATGTTATTATTGTAACTCTTAATTATCGTCTTGGAGCTTTAGGTTTATCTTTGTGAACTTATCATTAACATTATTGTAACTAAAAATAATTTTATATTTTTTATTAATTGTAGGATTTTTAAATATAAATCATGAAAACGCTACTGGTAATGCTGGATTAAAAGACCAAAACTTAGCTTTACAATGGGTTAAAAAAAATATTGTTAAATTTGGCGGTAATCCAAGTAATGTAACTATTTTTGGCCAAAGTTCTGGAGCAGTATCTGTTGATCTTCAAGTTTTAGCAGATACGTCTGCTGGTAAGTCGATACTTAAACCTTTTTTAATATTAATGCTTATTCAAAATCTATAATTTCAACCAAAAAGAATATGTATTACCAAAAAGAATATGTGAATGCTTGAGTTAATGTATTATATCTTTTAACAGAAGACGTCTGAATTAATAAGAAATGCTCACATATTCCAGAAAACGAACTTTAATGAGATTATCTAAATCGATTTCTAATATCTAAAAATAATACTCAAAATTAGAATCTTTTTATTCTCAACATGAAAATACTTTAATGATAAAATGATCTATTAATCTCAAAAGTTTGCCCAAAATTTAATGACATTTTACTGATTCACAATTTCTTTCGACGTCTTACAGTACCTCTCACCGTACAGTTTCCTACGTTTATCATTTATACAAATGCATTAATATACAGCTAAATTTTGGTAGGATTGTTAGTAATGCGTGAAAAAATTAAAGATAACTAAATCAATTTACTGGATATTAGTTATTTGATTACAATCTGTGATAAACTTGTATTTTAAATTCTGGTTCAGAGAAATAACGCACGGTAAGACTTACTGTATAAGGCCTCAGGAGGTCAAAATATATAGGAATAGAGTGATCCCAACCTTATTACAAGGTACTTGCTTCTCAAAACAAACATCGCTTAGGGCTTAGGATCGATTCCCCATCGGCGAAAATTTTTCGGAGGCATTTTCTCAAAAATGTTTTACGGATTTTTTCGGTTGCGAAGATCGAACCTGGTACCCGGGGTTGGTAGCTGAAGCTCCCGTATGCACCCGATTTGTAGGTCGGATCGACTAAGTACAATGATTGCGCTGAGCGCATGAGTACCGAAAGGACAATTCCACTGTGGGTTTCGCTCGAGAGATTCGCCCAACCTATAAGATAGAGGTCTGTAACGGTGGTTCGATCGGTAAGACTGGGATTAATTACTCGGCAAGCCGGGTATACAAACTAGATTCTTAAGGTACTACCCCTATGTGACGGTTTTAAAAAATCGATTTGTTTACATATTTTCAAAGTAAAACACGTTAAAAATATACTGTAAAAAATTCAGATTGATATATAGATTATTTACGAAGTTATAGCACTAACAGAAATTAACTTTTCTTACGAGCAATGTGTTATAAAAACTTTAAACGCGTTTTTCTCGAAATTACATTTTTCAGTCGCGGAGTACGCACTCACAAGTTTCTATCTCTCCGATCGGGCTGAAATTTTTACTCAACGTTCTGTACAACTAACACTATTACCCGAACTAGGATCTTTTGAATATTTAAATAATTTCTTATTTTTTAAAACAATTTAAGATTAAAAAAAGCACAATTTTTTTATAACCCGCTATTTTATTAATTTTGCATATAAATAAAATTCTAGTTCGGGTAATAGCGGTAAGCCTACTTAACAATAATCTTCAATTTTTGGTTTCTGATGACTACAACAGCCTGCAGATGTATTCCGCCACTCTTGTTTTTTTCAGTTTTAAAGTAATCAAATTAAATAAACAATTAAAAGTTATAAAATTGACAAACAAAATGTATTTGTATAGTTTAAGATGTCAATAACAACGTATAAAAAAATTTAAACAATTGCATTTTATTTTCCTATTAAAAACAATTCATGAAAACTCTTTAAAAAATAGGTGTTCCACATAGGGGTAGTACCTTAAGTATATGTTGTTATTATCACATGTTTGTAGGTTTGTTTAGTCAATCAATTGCTATGAGTGGATCACCTCTTTGCCTTTACTGGGGCATCCAAACAAATGTAGAGGCTGAATACAATGCATTTGCTCTAGGAGCAAAACTGGGAAAATCAACATTATGTAAAGATGAACTATTACTAACTCTTTACAGTGCTTCCGTAGAAGATATAATAAATACGTCCGAAGAATTAGCATTTGTAAGTAAAATTAAAATTTTGAAATTTTAATATGTTATAAAAATTATTAAGGAATATTATATATAGGCTGTTTTAAAAAGACCCGAACCCCTCAATAGCTCTTCAGAATGAAATTCTATCAAAAAAAGGTTAATACAAAAGTTGTATAGTTTAAAAAAAAACAATTCAGCAGTGATCTTGTCTTTTACCTTCAATTTTTCCTTTTTGATGTTCTGTACCACAAGAAGCCCATAAAAACCGTTTTCCAATTTTTTACAATTTATTTTTCATGGTATATCGATACTATAAAGTACTATTTCTTTCAGCTTCCTTTCAGGCCTACAGTTGAAAGAACTAACCCATTAGGAAACCAGAAGAAATTCTTATCAGAGTGTACTATACGTAAATATATTTCTGGTAACTACAATAAAGGATCACATATGATGGGGTTTACATCAGCAGAAACAATTGCATATACACGAAGTATATAATATATTTTTTTGTAAAATAAATAAAATTTTTAAAATACAAAAAATCAATATATTATTTTGTACGTTATAGTTGCTCTTTTGGTCGTCTCAGCTATTGCTTTACAGTCTATTCAAAATGCTTCACTTCCAATCAATATACCTATATTAGAAAAAATTACGTCCTTGGGGGTAGAAGGTCTATCCCAGCTATCTAAAGCAGATATAGAACAACTTGTAAAGGTATACTAATTTTTTTGTTACAGTATAAATAAAATTTTAACATACATAATATCGGTCTTGAATTAGGTGACGTCAGATTTATATTATAAAACTGGGATTGACTCGAAACAGAAGTTAATGAGCAAACACAATAAACATCCCATTTATTATTATCAATTCTCTTATGATTCGGGAAGTTTTAGTAGAAGCAGTGGTATCGATATTAAAGGTAATTAAATAAGTTAATGCTTGTTCGTAATCAGCTTTGTTGTAGACTATACTAATAATTGAAATTCTACGATAATTCTTTATTTAGGAGTTGGACACGCAGAAGATGTTTTTTACTTATTCCGTGTGGATGCGCTGCAAAATACACTTGTGAAACCCATTCCTAAAGAAATGCGTGATATTTATGTTAGACTATTTACCAACTACGCAAAATATGGGTAAATATCAAATTTTTAACAAAAATACATTTTATTATAAACAATAGTAAAAACCGCGGTAACTTATGAGTAATAGCCTAGTCTCGTACCCAGTAGACCTAGGTTCCAATTCCCCATACACTGACTTTTTCCGGATAATTCCGGTTTGTATTCGGCACATTAATGTCTTTTTCTGGACCCAAGCAGAAATAATGCTGGGCAATAAGAGGAAGGTGGAGAACTCTGATTTTTTAAATAACTAGGACAATCGGAGAACATATTATCTTAAGGTTTAAGGAAGATCGAAGGAACATCTAACTATAGGAAATTCGTTAAAAATTTGTTTGAATTTGTAAGTGACTGATAAATTACTTAAAAAATTAAATTATTATTAATTATTACTATTAAATTTTGCCATTTTGAAAAATAGGTTCTTAATATTAACTACATTAAAAAAATTTGTTTGTTTTTTATGTCAACAAAAATCTAAAAACACTAAATCATAAATGCTGAAGTTTATGTAATTACTTTTTTTAGGACTTTTATGTAATTACGAATTCTAGAGAAGAATACAATATAAGTTATACTAATACGAGAATAATAATCGTACATGATACATATGATAGTATATATGATATTGCAGCTCATTAGGAAATGTGTTTAATGAATCAATTGAGAGACTTTATTGAATTGGAATGAATGATATGAATTGATTTATGATTTCATGCATCTTTTAAGCTATTTTTCAATTTTATGTTAATGCTTTGTATACTTTTTATAGAAATCCAACACCAAAGAATCAAAACGATAGTATATTAAACAATATCAACTGGCCCCCATCTGGTGCATCTGGATTGCATTTAGAAATTAATGACAAGATTTTGGTCGGTCCTCGTCCCACTGATGCTGATGTAAAATCTTATCAATTGGCTGGACTTGGAACTTCGCATATTCTGAACGACTGTTCTAAAAAATGTTAACAAGAAGATAGAATATAAAACAAAAATGTTGATTGTTTAAAGTTCTCTCTCTCTCATTCACTCTCTGTCATTATATGGACATTACAACGTTACTCTTAAAAATACTCGGAAATAATTGAGTAAAGTATTTCATTAATAAAACGTAAACGTAAAATCTTGAGTACAAATTTAGAATACCTACATAAATAAATTAGGAAATTATTCAGAACAAGGTGATCTACTCTTTCGAAAAACCCATGAGACATGTCGTAATTTTGAATAGCCTTTCAGTTTCAAATAAACTTACTCTAAATAAATCTAAAATTTATGAAAATTATTTTCACATCAACCATTAGTTACAGAAGGCACTATTGACATCTACACTATTTAACATTTTGAACGTTGACTTTAAGAACCAGATCACATAAGTATGTTGACTGTATAATCTAGTTTTCAAATTTTAAAATAAAGTGATTTATTAATGGAAAAATACCCATCATTAAAACTAATGTAAATAACAAACATTAATATTGAAACGATTTCATATATCCTATTGAACGATATCTTTTATGAAAGATGCTTTCAAATGAAATTTATACATATTAAATTGAAAATATGTTATGTAAAGTAATTCTGGCAAATTCAGCCACATGTTGTTTGGAGATATACATATTTCCTCAGCTCTACTTTATGAATAATCTTAATTAAACATATAAGTCTGCAAAAAATTAAAATCTATGACAAATGATTTCAAGGTTTTCCAAATTTCGTTCGCTTGTTTAAAAGAGTACAAATTTAAAAAGTGGTCTGTTATAAATACAATAAATTTACCAGTTCATTTACAGCTTTCAACAATGTTAATTTTATTTTTTTGAAGTTCAGATTTTTTTCTAGTACAAAATAGATTCAATTTTAGTATAAGTTTATACATTTTTTTTACATTTTTGGACTAAATTAAGCGAACTCTCTAAACATGAGGATGCAAAGGGCTTTTTTTACATTTCAGCTTCATTTTAGAGATGCTTGCAAAAATATATAAAATATTTTCGAGATCACCCAGAGACTTATATAATCTATAAGTCTACAAATTTCCCATAGCAAAATTTTATACATTTAATACAGTTTACTTTCCGATTTATTTGCATACATGTTTAAACTTGATTAAATAGTCGTCATATTTATATTGACACAAAATTTAAATACTTCTGGAAATCTATTGAACTCCTTCCTTTAAGAGAGACTCATATTCGTTGTTTACTTTCAAGTCCTATCGGTCGCTCTTATGAGCGTTAGATCGTCGTAAGCTGTACATTTTACTTTTATCGATCAGTTAATTTTTTATCATTTAACATTTTGTAAGCAGTTGATGCAGGGCGCAAAAAATGACTGCTTTAAAGTACTTTATAGTTACTTTAATATTTAGTTTAATTATTTTATCAGAAGCAACATATACGCCTGTTGTACAAACTACAAGTGGCCCTGTACGTGGTCAATATCTGACAACTGTAAGACTAGGAAATACATATTCATCATTCAAAGGCATTCCTTATGCAGAGCCACCTGTAGGATATTTACGATTCCAGGTACTTTAAAGATTGTTTAATTATTTTACTAATAAAGATATCTTCAGTACTTTGGTGAGTTACCGGATGGTATCTCGGCCAATCACTGAACTTAAGCAGCACTGGGCACGGCTGATACTTGAATGAGTGACCTTAACAGCGTGTTGACAGATGATTCAAATATATTTTCGATGCTTAATCCTATGAAATTGTGACATAAATATCTAAAGCGTATTTGGACTCCGAATGTTGATGTTGCAAATACAACAAACCCTTCATTTTCCACGCTGTCCGAGGCACGAAATATCAGATTCAAGGAACTGCTCTAAAGTTTCGAATCAACAATAAAAAAGTATGACTATTGAAAGCAAAAAAAAAAATTGTATAGGTCACTTGTTAAAACCCTGAATATAAATATATACATATAAAGATATATTTTTGAAATACATTCTATTTAGTATTATTTTTTTAGCCTCCAATAGAAAAAAGACCTTGGACTAACATACTAGATGCTACATTAGAAAAAAATCTTTGTACTCAAGTTGATCAAGAAAGTTCGAAAGTAATCGGCTCAGAAGATTGTCTATTTTTAAATATTCATACGCCACACGTATGTTATATAAATTTATTATTCAGCACGATGTATGATTTAATTAAAAATATTTTATAAAAATTTATCTACTTTTCAATAGACCGCATTCAATACCTTCGATCAACAAAACTTGAAAGCAGTTTTGGTATGGATATATGGTGGAGGCTTTACTATAGGATCTTCTACTACGAATATATATGGACCAGATTTCTTACTCGAAGAAGATGTAATTGTAGTTTCAATGAATTATCGGCTAGGATCTTTTGGTTTGTACATTCCTTATTTATGCAATATCATATCTAATACCTTTTAGTAACAAGAATTGAATTCTTAGGGTTCTTAAATCTAAATCATGAAAATGCAACTGGTAACGCTGGTCTTAAAGATCAAAATTTAGCTCTGAAATGGATCAAGAACAATATAATAAAATTCGGCGGGGATCCTGATAGAATAACGATATTTGGACAAAGTGCTGGAGCAGTATCAGTAGATCTTCACGTGTTATCGGAGATGTCAACTGGTAACATTTTAACTATTAAAACTAAAAATATCTCTAAAAAAAAAAAATTAGGAGGAAAATGCAATAGAAAAAAGAAAAACTAAACGTTACTATTTAACGTTGTATATTTAACTTCACAAAAATAACATAATGCAAAATATTATTACTTTTCTTGTTGTCAATATAACAGGATTAAAAAGAAATCACTAACAATTTTTATATTTAAATAATCAATTCTTTTTGAAATCAATAAAAATGAAAAAATCAAATAGGACTGTTTAAGCAATCGATATCTATGAGTGGATCACCGTTTTGCTTGTATTGGGCAACGCAATCTCATGTAGAAGCTAAATTACGAGCATTTACCCTTGGAGCCAAATTGGGAGTAGCGGCTAAAAGTGAAGATGAATTATTACAAGTTTTATATGCAGCATCGGCAACTGATATCGCATCTAAAACAAAAGAAATGCCATTAGTAAGCATATTTTTAATTGTACATTAAAAATACTTGTTGAGCTATTTAACAAAATGATAGCTTTATAGATAATATAATTGTTAATTTCAGCTCCCTTTTCGACCAACGCTTGAATTAAAATCTGTAGCTAGACACCAACAAAAATTTTTGACTAAATGTGCAGTTGACAAATATCTTTCCGGAAATTATAATAAAGGGCCCCATATGATGGGTTTTACATCAGCTGAAGCAAAATCGCTTGCTGAAGGTAAGATGTACGCGAGTGTGCGTATATATGTGTACATGTATATTGCTTCATATTGATGCAATATACACGTACTGAATATGTAAGAAAAACTACAAATTTAATTAATTGTGATGACGAATTTTTGATGATTGTCCTAATATATTTTGTAAAGTTACAAAATTTTTTTTTAGAGAATATTTCGTCGAGTTTGGAATATGTTAAAAAATTATTTTAAATATATCATCAAAAATTACGATTGCACTTTTTTAATTAATTAATACACTTATTTAACATAATTAATCATCAATATTATTCTTATAAAGCCGTGATCTTCAATTTGAACAAACATAGTAAGAGTAGAAAGAGTAATGGAACTTCATATCTATTGGCGCTTCAAGAAATGCCAGACTCAGAAACTTCTCCTAGATTCTCTAAGGGAGCATTGCAGGCACTGGTAACAGTAAGTAATATTATCAATTAAATGGAAATTTGAGGTTTTTATTTAAATCATAACAAGTAATTCATAACCTTTTTATATTTAGAAAGCTTCAGATACATTTTTTGTGACTGGCATTGATTATAAACAAAATCTAATGCATATACACAATAAACACCCAATTTATTATTACCGCTTTTCTTTTGAATCGGATTCATATCTTGGATTATCACAATCACATAATCGCAATGTTCCTGGTAAATATAAAATAAATATAATTAAGAAACTGAATAAGATTATTCATTACTCAAAATCTGTTTATTAATTGATGTTTTAATGATTTTCGTAGGTGTTGGTCATGCAGAAGATATTCCGTATCTGTTTTATATACCTTTTACTAGAATGCCCTTGAATAACGCTGAAATTCAAACAACTGTAAATAGATACGTACGATTAGTAGCGAATTTTGCAAAATATGGGTATGTATCATCATTCAGATCTACCGTGTAAACTACAATAGCAAACAGTTTAATTCTTTTTAAATAGAAAAGGGAGAATCATTTTTCTTATTAATTGTTTATGAAGCAATTTTCTTCTTGAACTTTATTATTATTAAATTTATATTAGAAAATAATCCTTAGAATATTCATAAATAAAATGAAGAAAATAATCCTTCAATATAATAAAAAGTTCTCTAAGTTTCTAGAAGGCTAGTTATTTAAATCGTCAATTAACAGTTTGACATAAACAATTATATTCAATTGATATTCATAAAATTTTCGTAAGCAGTTTTTTATCTAAATAAACTTGTCGATCAAACAATTATTAATAAACGTTAAATAATTCCAATCAAAATATTCATTCTGCAAATAGAAAAATATTTAAAGGCAATGAGGTAAAGTTAATAAGATTAGACGATGTATAGCTAACATAAAAGATAGAAAGAAACATATTTTAAATTCTTTATCAATTATTATATTAATTGATTTGAGATAAAATTAATATAGATAAACCAAACTTGTGAACGACTCAAATCTTGTAAGTATTTGTTTCAAAGATTTGTTCAAAAATAATAATTAAAATATTTTCCAACAAAAAAATTAAAATTTTTTATGGATTTTAAAAATAAAAAAATTCAAAGTATTTTTTATTCAATGAGACTTTTCTAATACATAATGTAGAATAGCGATTTTAGTAGTTCCACTTATCTTTATAACAAACAAAAAATAAACATTATAATACAAATATTTGCATACAACTTCAAGGAAAATAGTGATAATTTTTATTAAGAATATAGCATTTACTGTGCTCGAAATACCGTATATAAGATAAGACAAACAGAACTTTTGAGAAGAATCTGATGATCTATGAATCATCGATTTGTCTGAAACCGATGTACGACTTTACTCTGATATTCAAGATCTTTAATTTTTTAAACAGAAAATGTCTATATATCTATTTTTAATCATTTTCTTATGATATCTTTGACGATTAAAAATGTCTTACTTTTATAATACTTTTGGTTGTTTTCGTAACTTTAATATTTGCAAAACTATCATGACAGCCCATTGGCAAACACGCTGTGATATGCACTACTTTTTAAGCTTCAGAATCCTTCTGCAAAATTTTAGACACATCGGTGACTAACAAGTCATGGACTCTCCTTGTTAGGAGAATGAATTGATATTGATTGGTTGGATTAATATTGAATGATATAGCGGAATTTCCTCATGAGTAAAATATTATCCAAACACTTCAATAACATATTTAAGAAAAATTATTTGTTCGGATCAGTTTTATTTGATTTTTAGTTCGAATCGTTCAACAATTTTGTACTGTAGTGATATTTGCTTATGGCCACAAATATTTTTCAGAAATCCCACACCACATGGGGCAGCAGATCCTCTATTGGGAATAACTTGGCCGGACTCAGGCGCTGCTGGATACCACTTAGAAATTAACAAAAAACTTTCGGTTGGTCCACGTCCTATTGACGCTCTTGTTAAACTACAGGAATTAGCTGGAATAGTAACAGCCCGCATAATAAACCACTGCCATGAAAGTAATTAATGACGACACTAATGTACTGACTTTTGGATTTTGTACTTATATTTTATTAACTTATTTCGAAAAACCTTGAAACATTAAAAAATAAATGACGTACATTCAATGTAGTAAATAAATTATTTTTTTTATCCTTCACTTATTCCATATTGATGAGATTAAATAACCCTATAGGATTCTCTATATACTTGAATATAAATAATTTTTTCATTCTGAATATTTTGTTTCGTATAAAATGTATATTTTTACACTTGCTATGTAGTTTTAAGAATATTTCTTTTATTTACTTACGTGTAAAGACAGTATAATGTTTATTTATATTTTTGTTAAAATACAAGAAATAAAAAGTTCGTTTTACTTAGAAGTATGTATATTTAAATAAGAATTTTTTATTATTGATATATTAATTGCACAGTCTTATTCATACAGCTGTACCAATTTGTTCGTTAAATTCATATAATCTTCATCTACCTGAATGTAAAATCTTGCCGACGTTCTAAAACTGTTTAATACAATAAATCCAGATCATTTACAAAGTTTTTAAGTTTCTTATTAATGATTTAGGATAAGACGTGTAAGTAAAATTCAATACCTTTGTATATACCAAAAGAAAATTAGCCATTAATCATTCGTATTATAGTTAATTTATAGTAAGCATTCTCGAATCCGTTCGTACTGAACTATTAGCGCACCTATAGCCCACAATTACAAGAAAAATAAAAAATTCTTTTTCAACGATGAATGTGCAGAAATGTGAAAAGAGCATAATAATATATAGTGTATAATAAGTGTAAAGTGGTATCTGATAGATCGAGTTTGCTATATAAAAGTCGAAGACGAACCAGCACGCGTTGAATGTAAGTATATTGAGTGAGCAAAAGATGAATACTACAAACAGAAATGGTCAAAAAATTCCGCTAGACTTCAGTGCGTATGATATTTCTTTGTGGCAAAGGATAAGGTTTTTTACCTTTTTTTGCCTGGAAAAAGAGACTAATCCAACGGTTTTTCAGGATTGAAACAAAAGGCCTATGATTATATTAACTCTAAAACAAAGTACAACTAAAATAATTCCTTCATCTATATTATAATATGGGAACTATATGTTAATTATTAATACAATAATAAACTGTTACTGTCCTTTGTTGGAAAACATTGACGTATCGGATAGAAAAATGACGGACCCGGTAAAAGATTCACTTTTTTCAACTTTTTGGCACTTTTTTAATACTTAGCTTCCGCACTTTTGCTCTTTTCTGATACTTTTTTTTCGCTTACTTAAAAGCAGTTTCTACAGTCTAGTTTTTGAAATACAAAATACGCGAAAAATAAGGGAATGTAGCGTAATAATACACCGAGAAAAAAAAAACAGTCAAAACAACAGCCCCGCGCCATTAACTGCAGACAACTGCCCCAAATCTGTTAATCTAACGGAAC
>JAWWEQ010031760.1:0-22277 GCA_035583055.1 Torymus tubicola
TTTGTTCCTTGTATTCTAATTTCCAGATTTTTTGGTGTGCTATTGGCCTGGTTTCCAAATTCGATATAAACTGTTTTATCCTTGTTTAAGGAGAGCTTGTTTAGAGCTAACCATGTAGAATTAATTTTGCTTAAAATGATCTAATTTTTGTACCTGCGAGAATGGTAAGCTTATAGAACAATCATCCGTTTCACTTTTTTTTTTGTTTTAGATGATTACAGAAATTGTAGTCACTAATTCCACCAGCCATCTATATTTTTTACGAGTCTACTTGCGTCATTAAAATGTTAATCAGAATAATGTTGAAACAGATTGAAAAAAAAAATTTTTTCGTATAATGAAGCCAATAAAAGCACGTAAAAAGATTGAAAGCATTACGTTTTGTTTTATTTAAAAAAAAATCCTCAAATAAGCTTGAAATTTTAGGTCGAACACAGGAATACTCTCTTAATTTTTTTAATTGTCATGCTTCATGTATATAGGTTGTAATTATCTTTTTTGGCCATAAAAGGTTTAATATTAAAGTCCTACTTTTAGTCTTCAGATATTCTTTGCTCAACTCCGACGGAACAATCAGTTGCCGTCTGTGCGAAAACGCACACGTTATAGACTCGTGAGGGGTTAGCCCCTTCGCCGCCTACACTCGATAACATTTGTTTTAACCTCTGACGTACCAATATTTCTTATTTTATGACTAATACTTGCAGCGTTACAAGGGTATTTTATATATAAAATATATTGTTTTGGAAGTAAATTAATAGTTTCTCGTTCAACTGAACATACTTACATATAATAGTATATATGTAAACTTTGGGGAGTGTTGGAACCTATTTATAGAATTTCATGTTTAACCATTATATTTGTTGTTTATTAGATTTTTAAGTTATAATTAATAGTGGACTGTTCATATCAGTATATTAGGTAAATAATTATGATATTTTTCAAAATCAACTTTAATTTTGTATACTTTAAAACTTTCTTTTACTTTGTGTTATTTTTTTTAAGTATATAAAAGTATAACAAAAATCATCTTCATATATAAAAATTTCAAATTATTCTTTAGTATAAAAAAATTAAGAGAAAAAGTTTTTTGACGAAAATCGGTTTAATAGTTTAAAAGTCATGGCTTGCACATACACCCACACGCACTCATACACACATGCAGACAGCGATATAGATACGTACATTTTTCTGTCCAAAATGAAGAGTTTTCATTCTAAAAGTCTTAAAGTATGTTTTTAAACAACTTTTTATCTCAAAGAGTTTTTCCACATTACAAAGTTTCTCTTTGAGTCAATAAAAAGAAAAATTCAGTGTAAGAATTGTGATTATAGTCCCAACGTGCCTTTAAAAAATATATTATTACGATTTCATAGATAATAATATGTTTATAAACATTATGTGTAAATAAAGTTTTATATTTCATGTTATAGTTCATCATCGTAGAAATTTTACTTATGATTTTTAATAACATGAACATGTTAAATGAAATGTTAATCGTAAAGTAATGCATGCATCTATTTCTAATTTTTGTCTATTTGGAAAACGAAAAAGTACGACATGATTTACCGATAAAATTTGTGCCGTATATTTCATTCAGATAAAACACTCTCTATTCTTTCATACAATTCTTCCGCGCTATTTTGTTTATAAAAATAAAAATAGCTAAAAAGAATTTTTATTCCATTTTACATTGGCTTAATCCATTTCTTTTATGATAGTCGTATCTGTTTTTATGATATTTCAAATCGGTAACAAGAAACTTTTTCGTTTCATTTTAAAAAAGACAGTGAAGAAGTACCACATTCTACGAGTGTACATTAAAGAGTAGGATGTATGAGACAGAAAGCGAACTTTATTTTCTTACGGAAAATCTTGAGCCTTGGTTCGTGAGTGTTGCAGCGAAAGAAGAGTTGAATAAATGGAAATATTTAGAAGTTGTATTATCAGTATGGTTTATTTTTATCCAGCTTCCTACCCAAGTTAATTATTCAACAGAATTACAGTTCTAAACAGAACTAACAAGGAGAATATCTCAGATCCGGATCATAGATTTTACTCAAATTTTGAAATATGATTTTAGATACCGAAATATGAAGCAAGCTACAATGTTATATTCTAACGCTTCAATAAACTGAAGTTATCGACGTTTTCAGCTGTATTTTAAGGAAATATAAGCTATGTCTAATTTTATTTTAACTATCTAGTCTAGACAAATCTCACATAGAATTGTAAACAAATACAATAAAACGAAAGAGTGCGAGCTTTCCATTGCTTTTTTAGAATTAAAGAATATCAACTCCTTCTATCTAGAGCTTCAATTTCATGCGTATTTGATGCATATTTTGTTGCTTAACTTTAAACTAACCTTACTTTAGAGGGAGTTGATATTTTTTAATTTTAAAACAAGTAGCGGAAAGCTTGCACTCTCTAGTTTTATTGTTTTTTTTTACAATTCTATGTGAGACTTGTTTAGAGTAGATAGTTAATATAAAAGAAATTGCACTTTTTTCAGTACTACCTTAAAATACATCTAAAACGGCGACAACTTCAGTTTATTAAAGCGTTAGGATATAATATTGTGGCTCTCTTCATATTTCGCTATCTTAAATTGAGATACTCTAATCTGAGATACTCTCCTTGTAAGTGTATAATAAATCATGCTCAAAATTTTTGTTTGTAAATTGTACTAAGAAATTCACAGGCTGTTTGCAGGACAGGAAAAAATACTTATAAAAGACACATATTGTTTATTTACTTAACTATATTTTATTACTTTATTCTGTGCATGGTTTTACTGACAAATTGATTTTATGCGTAGCTACATGCACGCGCGCGCTTGAAATAACGCTTGAAATAGTTACATAGAAATACGATCGGAAAACTTTCCCCTTACAAGTAGAGAATATCAAGAAATATTCAAAGTAATCAGAAGTATCCCGTAGCAGCGTTAACTTTCTTCTTTACAATTATAGTTCGCGCAAGCTCGATGTTAGAGTTTATATAAATTAAATTACAAATGGCTGAGTTGATGTAGGAAACATCAATATTTATTTTTCGCCCGTTTAAGCTTCATGCTTCGGACGAATTCGCCGGCACTGCCACGTCACTTCCGTGAACGTAACATCAATCACCTTGCAAACGCTCTCGTAAGCGTACAACAGCGCATCGCCGTCCCCGCCGTCACCGTGTGCGTTACGTAAAAAGGCACGGCGAGCCGCGCCGTCCGACGGCCTGCGCTTCTGCACCGGCGCCCCGTCAGCACTCTGGCGCAACGGCCAGGCGCACTTTTGCGCCGCGGCGCTCCCATTAATCGACCAAATTTCCACGCTCCCGTTACACTCGGACACTCTCAGCGTCTGCTCGGCGTAGCGGGCGCGCGCCTCGGCCGCGTTCCTCGAATACTCGAAATTTTCAATCAGCCGAACTTTTGTCGCGCTGCTGCGCTGCCGCTCCTCTCGCCATTCCGCAGCTGCGCGATCTCCCGCTCCTTCGCCGGGCGGCGACGCGCTCCGAAACGCGGACGCGAACACTCGGTGTTTTTCCAGACTGCAGTGCATCCGCGAGTGTCGGAATGTTTCGCCGCCGGTCGCCCGGTCGAGGCGCCGCTGCAGCTCCTCTTCATTAGTCTCCTCCGTCTCGTGGCTCGACGAACAATACCTCCCAGATTTACTGCCATAGTTGGAATCATCGCCGTGGTCCCGATCCCCCACGATTTTATTTATGAGGGAAATTTTTTTCGATTCCACGCTACGAAAAACATATTTCAGACACTTTATGCGATAAGCATGGAGGGAATAATCGAGGCCACTCCCGAGCCCATCGAAACTCTCCTGAACTTGAGCGCTTGTGATTTCAAAGCGATCGATTTGATTGCTGCAGCGATAAAAATCTCGATGACTGCCGACGTGTTCTCTCGTGTAAGAATTATCACTTTTCCAATATCCCGTCGCGAAGCTCGCGTAATAATAAAATCCCCGGTTAATGCCTCTGGTGACACTATCTTTCCTTCGTCTCTGCGCACTCTTTTCAGCTTTCGAAGGAGATTTGTAACACACTGGATTCGCGTTTTCGCTAACGCGTGCCAAACAGCCATCTTTCCCTGAGATATTCTTTATTTTATCAATTTCATATGTTTTAACCATATCACTTGATTTGCACCCCAGACATTTGTGAACACTTGGTGATAGTTGACACATCGTTTTCTAGTAATTTGCGATAGTGACTCCTCTACTATTTAATTGCTAAATAATTAACTTTATGTTTTGATACTGCGATACATTCACTGATGTTAATTCAATCAAACAACTGCATGTACTGAAACGAGCTTAAATTAGTGCAATTTATACACTTCCGAACTGGCGTCTGACTCGCGATGAGTGACGCACGCTAATTGATTCTTTGTCGGACTCCCATTCGCGTTTTGGACGATGCTGGCTTGCGATCATGTCGAAATTGGGCCGACCCACGATAATCAGCGTAAGCGGTTATAAATTTCGACTGCAATTCACCGATGGAAAGATATTTCGCAGTAAGCTAGATTGACGTCTACATATTCATAATATATGGGTTATGACGCTTTAAGGCGTAATAATTTTTTATTTTTGTTGTTTCAGCGTTTTTCTAATATTGTGCAAAATGAGTTATATTCGAGTCATTTCCATGCTGCAGAAGCTAATTCAATTAAAATTCTATGTAATATAACTTTATTTCTGAAATTTACATTGGATTAATTTATTCAGTAATGTACTACAATTTCAACTAATTTCAATAAATAATTTAATTAATTATTATTCTATTATAATTTAGTGGAACCTTTATAAAGTCGTTTATTAATAATAAGTTTTCTCCGTTTTGTTGTATATGAATTTGAAGCGATAAATGTCTTTTAGTATGTTTGAAATGCAAATATTTCATTAAAGAGGATACTAAGTAATTACTCCTATGCGCCAATGTTCGTCTGCATTTGTTTAATTTGTTTTCCTTCTTTTTAACACTAGACTTAGATTGTTCTTCATCACAGCATAGCATTTAAGTTTAACAAGAAATGGAAAAGTAAATCTCGTATAAGAAGAGTCAGAGATTGCAATAGCGTATGAACTTTTGTAGTGTAAATAGCTCACTACGCAAATTCATCTTTATGTTTGTATTTCATTCAATTACTTCGAAAACTTTTTCATGTCACTGATTCGTAATCATTAATTTCTAGATAACAGAATAATTATATTTTAAACTTTTTTAAAAAATAAATATTGTTGTTAGCAAAATTATTATTAAGCAAAATTATTATTAAACAAAATTATTATTTTTTTAAATTAGTTAATTAGATTCCAATGAAATATTAACAATTTTACATAGAAATAATATAGATATCATTAACATTATTGTTTTTCAACATTTGAATTTCTTTTTAATAACCATTCGTTATATTAATAGATTTTTAATTTTTAATTTTTGAAAATAAATGATAATGAGGTATTTCCTAACAATTTTTCTTTTTTTATAAAATTGTCTTAAGGTAAAAATCATCACAGATGATTGTTTTTATCATTGAAATATATTTAATAATAATCAAACGGTTTTTCTTGAAAGTAGTTTGTGGATAGTAAAAAAAGACTTGGATTGAAAAGTAATCAAGTATACTTTAAAAATATTCCTATGTATCAAGGAGCGTGGGAGCGCTCCGAAGGCAAGTATCGGTCCAATATAGAAAAAGCATGAGGGTCGACCGCTCTACATATATTTTATACTTTGCGAAAACATCTTGTTCAATATTCCAATTTTTAGTTTTTATATTTAGAAGAACTTTCATCTTTGCATCAAATCGTCTGTAAAATTTCAGCTAAGTTATAAAACTGTTTACTACGAAAACAAACAGCAAGTATATAGATATACAAAGCTAGTGTGGGGTTTCACCAAACTTTTCTTATTTACAAACACTTATAATAGTAATAATAATATTACGTTCGTATACTGATTTCATTATACTAACCAAATTTGTCAGCGCGTACAAAAAGGTATATCGATTTTATTTATTCTATGGTAGGTTGGAAGAAAAACTTGTGGTTTAGTATCGATTATTATATTTATTAGAATTATATTTTAGTCCTTCTTTATTTAATAACAAATATTGTATTTATATTTATAAATGTTGTTGTTAGTTACATCTGAACTTTTATGGAAGTATTACTAACCATTATATTTTTGATATTACATTGTTTCATTTTGCTAAAGAATAGGCTGTTCTACGCGGTTACCATGAAGTGTCCCTGTTTTTGTTATGTATATATATAGTAGACGTTTGTAAATCCAGCTTCTCTTATCAATAAGACATCTCCCTAGTTATAATAGATTCAAATCAGCAGTGTGGGAAATATATACTAAAGCTTGACTAGTACAAATATATCCCGCGATTATTTTATTGTATTATTATTCGTATGCGTCTATTTATTTACGTGACTTTTATACTTAATGATAACGCGTGACTAGAATTTATTGTACAAATGGTTGTGCGAATAACGTGTTTGATGACTTCTGTTATTTACTCCTTTTTATTTCTTTATTTTATTCGTTTTCACCCTCTTTTGTTTTATTTTATCTCTATGAAATTAACAAGAACCATATTTATCACTATATATTTGTTATATACTCGATTATGTAGAGGAACTATTTATATAAAAAGCTATTTAGAATATTATAAAAACACATACCTTTCATTAAATAACAAAGAAAGTTTTAATGGCAATTTTAATTTAGCTTGCAAAAATATTTGTATACGATTGGATTGTTGTTATGTTACCAAAATTTAATATTATTACGTACATATATTCAGTGCATGTACATACATTTATACTATATACATATATCTGCAATGAATATAAATCTTAAGGGGGGATGAAACCTTTAAATTCTTCCCAATAAAATAATCTGTAAAAAAGAAATTTGAATTATTAATAACATTTTGAATTAATATACTAAAAGTATGTTAAATTTATGACAAAATAAGCTAAAAATGAAAATTCTAGACCTACTTTGTCCCAATATATGGACAATTCAAGATTTAGACTTTGCCGTCATCTGCAGGTTCACAGAGTTGATGGATTTTAATCCAGTTGGGCTTAAATTGTTGGTATTTTATGTAGTTTAGGGCTGGAGAGTTGTACGTATCAAAATTATTTACTCAAATACAATAAAGTAATAAAAATATAGTAACTGAGTTTTTCCCATACATGTAATCCATATCTTAGCCCCACCTGCGGAAAAATATCATTTTTTAGTACTTAAGAAAAGTACACTCTTAAATTAATGTTAAAAAATCGAAGAATCACTTTTATTTATGTTATGATAAATAATTTCGTACTGTCATGAATCAAATAAAATTAATTTTTTTTAACAATAGAGGATATTATTGGTAATTTATTCAATTTATATTTATATAAAAGAAGTATTGTATTACCATGTATGACTAATTTGACACTTTATTCGCAGTTATGTATTTAATTCAATGTATAATTTAACACCATATTCATTTGAGATTCAAATTCTTCATTCTAATATATCTATACAAATAATAATAAATACTACTGCGCTTATAAGTGTCCTAGTATAAAATGTACTGAATTGTATATTATTATCATAAATTATATTTTAAGGACTTTCATTCATAAGTCGCATTAATGAAATCTTTTGCCCTAATTGTACTTGCAAATCCAAGGGCAGAAAGAGAGAATATAAACGAAAAAAATCAATATTTGTTAGAAGAAAAGAAAAAGCGCAAGTATAGTAAAAGTTTAACATTTACATGATGATGTTGTCTTAATACCTTAATAAAAAAATACGGGTATATAAAGAAGTATATCTTGTAGGGAAAAAAGTGAGCTCGCCTTGCGCAATATCCCAACAATAATTTTCGTTATCGCGTTAATAAGGATGTCCAAAATGAAGCGTTGCTTAATATAGCTTTAGGGGCATGTGTGGTCAAGGTTGCGAGTGGCCACCCTCGACCGCAAAGCCAACGTCCGCCGCGTATATATCCCTCGATATTCCGGGGGCTTTAATAAGTCTCGCTTGAGCCGAAAATAATGGCTCCGATTTTATTGGCGTTGCGCGAGAGCGAACACGTGCGTGGCTGACGACTCGAGGCTGAACGTCGTACATCTCATGCGGGGGTCGCGCAACAATACAACGATACTCCTGCTTTCGCGCCCCGTCAGCGACAAAGCCGATTTCTGCAAATCATCGATCCGCTATTTGTAATGCGCGCGTGCGCGACGCGAGTTCGGAGCACAATTAGCCAAGTCACCGATAACCTGTGCTAATCGTCCAGATTCACTCGAGCGACTTGCAGATATGGGGGCAAAAAAAGAGTAATGCGATTCGCTGCAAGAACGATTATCCGCCGAGAGAGGATGTAGGACAACTCTCTCAACTGGAGATATGGCATTAAACGCGTTACTTTTATAAGTACTGCAGATTGTTTTACGTTAATGCCTTTAGACGTACACGTGCCTCTATAGGTAGAATAGCGCTCTTTGAATTCTGCAGGCTGACTTCGACTAATGCAGTCTAAAATAATATCACTGCGCGCAAATTCGGATGATGAATTCGTAATCGGATTATTCACTTATACGAGTGTGTTGATAATAAGTGGCTGAGATCTAAAATTATTTGTAGGTTCATGCGAATTCAATTATTAAATGAGATTAATTTTTTAATTTAAATTAGCTGTATATGGAAACTGATAATTGCAATTCTTTTTAAAGGTCTATTTCATGTGTTGAATAACTTTATCTGCCTGATTTCGATCATTGTAAAGAGAATTTATATAGTAACAATTTGAATAAAAAAAAAAGAAGGTACGTAGGAAAAGGAAAAAGTGAACAATGAAGGTAGGAACGAAATAAAAAAGAAAATTAAAGTTTATTTTTTATGGATGTAATATAATATTGTACACAAAGTTTTTTTCTGAAATGAGTAATCTGATTTCATAAGTTTTCAAGATATGTGGTTTAATATAATAATCTCAACTCTTTTTATTTAGACACAGAGAAAAAAATATTGTTACAATTAACGAATCCTATTTTTGAATACTATGCGGGAGTAGTTGTGTGATGAACGTCAATTCATGTATTATTAAGAAATAATTTACAGTATTTAAGTACCGTGCTATTTAGAAATAACTTCCATTTCGCAGGCCAAAGCATGTGACTGAATAGTTAAGTCACCATGACTATAATGTAAGAAAACATCTTAAACGAGTGGTTTCTTAACTGTTAGTGAATTTCTTTAACTGCTAAGGAATATTCGTTTAATAGTTAATGATATTCCTTTAATACAAAGATTTCTTTTTTTGTATGCAGAAATTAGTTTGATAATTAGAAAGTGCACTAGAAAGACATGAAAAAATTTCTTACTACAAAATAAATGAGTTTGTCGAAAGAAACAATTCCTTTAGCTAAAAAATGTACAAGAATATTTTTAGAGCTTCAATTAAAATGTTTCGCTTGTGCGCTCCGTAGTTACCTACCAAAGCACTTGAGTATTCGATTTTTTCTAATAACTCCGCGGCCGCACGAAAGTGAAAATTTAGCATTAAGGACTTTGCGCGCATATAAAATAACTTGAGTACCGTGGCGTGATAAACGGTAATATTCTAAATGCCGTGAAAATGGGTGCCAGAGCGCAGGTCAAGGATGCAAATTCCCGCAGCGTGTATAGCGGCCGCAACAGCCGCTTTAGGGGCAGAGAGTACTTAAGTTCCGGTGAGCGAAGGTGGCTCAATAAAGTCATGCCCGGCGCGCAGGTGCATTGAACGTGCGGCACTCGCCGATCCGATCGCGTTGATTCACCCGTATAGCGCTGTGACGGTCACGCGACCACTGGCATAAGCATATATATAGAGCAAGCGATATTGCTTTTAATTGGGATCTCAAGGGCTGCAACGGCCACTTCGCATTTTCTCCGTTCCCTTTTGCTGACTTCGTGCGAGAAAGTAATTTCAATTCCAAACACTTTGGATTTCTAATGCAAATAGCTGCAGGATTACTCTTGGCTTTTTTTTCCTTTGCTTTAGATTGGGTTAACAGCGTTTTAATGATACGCATTTAACTGACGAAATGTATTCCGTGTAACGAATTATTAATAAAATCATTAGAAACCCACAACAACTGTATTTTTGCTTTGAGTATTCGCTTACTTTTGCATGTTTTCGAATTTTTATCGTTTTTTTTTATTGATAAGCGTTTAAAAGTGTTATACAATATTTACAATGTTGTTAAGAATTCCTCAATTAAATTTATTTATTATTTTAGTTTATTACAAAATGATGTTTTCAGAAATTCGTTAAAACATTCTAGAGTAGTCTCAACGCAAGAAATAATTTAGTAGTTTTAGCGTCGTTTGCCGCGGTATTCTAAAGTCATTTGAATTTTAGTCCATCTATCAATAAATCGATATAAGGACACCGAGAAAAAAATATAGTTAACTTAATTATAAAACTACTATAAAATATAGTGCGATTTTGGCACTACTATAATTTTTTAGTAAATTTAATTTGTAAAAAATAATTTTTGTAATTAAAAATATAGTAACATTAACTATATTATCTTGAAAAAAATAAAACGAAAAATTTCCTATAAATATTTAGTAAACTTAATCTTTATTACTATGTTAAAAGAACTTAAAAATTTATTCAAAATTACTATTGTTAATTAGTAGAAAGAGCTAATTTACTTTTATTAAAATTTACTATATATTATATCTAATTTAACCATTGTATTTTAAGTATAATTAATAGTTGTATTTATTATAAAATTATATTTAAAAATATTGAAATATTGTTAATTTTCTAATAAAATGTAGTTATTTTTACTAAACCGTATTTTACTATGCTTTATCGTATCTATCACTAATGACTTTTTTTTCAGTGTACACAAACAGAATTTATAATAATCTTACTAGTACCGCAAAGTAAAGAAAATTGGTTCATAAATTATTACTCGGCTGATTCCATTCAAATTCAGCCGCGAATTATACTCTTTTTTACTTACCCACTGGATCTAATACTTACATTGTTTTCAAGTACAAATATAAAAAAATATATTATTTTACTAAAATTTTGTTATGGTTTTATAAATGTGAAGATTTTTATAAAAGGTCAAAAGGCGCTACTGCCCGTTAGTTCATTTAAAAAAATTTCCTTTTTTTCAATTTTTTTCAAATATTCTACAATTACTCATGTACTTTATTATGTAATATTAGCACATTAGTATATTATATGAACGAAAAACTTCAAAACTAACTCCTGGTTAAGCTTTTGTATTAATTAGGACTAATATTATAGCGATTTTAAGTTTGAGATAATTCTTTTAGTTTAAATAAAAACTATACTGAATTATAGGGTTCCTACTGTTACTTTAGACCCCAACTTCGATCTACTTGGCATAAATATTAATGCAAGTGGGTGTGTTTGTAAATGCACGTCGGCGTATATAAATTAATATAAAATTATTAAATACAAACAAATATATTAATGTAACAATACGTATATACGTATTTCGTCTGTTCAAAATTTTCATTGTTTTAGTTTACTGTTTTCCATTTATGCTTTGACGTTATCGAACATAGCGCACTCTAACGTGCGCGCTGTAAAAATTAAATAAGCCACATATTTTGAATTAATTTTTAAAATCATAGCTTCTCTTTGAAGCGTTCCCATCATATATAGCAAAAGTAGAAATCTCGCAAGAAACACTTAGAGATAAAAATGATTGGATCCCTTATCTGTTCTGTATTAGATTTCTTTTTTCGATTCGGTTTTTTTAATGGCGTACCTTTCTCAATATACGAGATCATGTAAATATAATATGCGTACGTGGTTGATATATTCTTGGATATATATATTCGAAAGATTTCAATACGCCTGCCGAAATAGGCAATATATAGGCTCCAATGCGTTTCATCGATGCGATCGTACACACACTTACCCTCACCGACATATACACTTTGTCGCACGTCAAGGTTCACTCTCTCTTCCCCTCGATCGTTCTGTTTTTCCCTTACCATGAACGAGCGGGAGAAAACGCGTGAGAGAAGGACGGTGAGCGAGAGTGAGGGGGGGGGGATGAAAGGGAGAGAGAAAAGATGAGAGAAGGAATGAGAAGGAGATATAGCACTAGAGGGGGAGAGGAGTGGAGGACCGGGACAGGAAACAGGAGAAAGAGCAAGAAAGACAGTAGCCGAAGGCTCTCTCCATCCTGCATTCTTCCGTAATACGAAAAAGCCGTGCCCGTGCTTTCTTTTCTCCAGGGAAAAACTCAATTTCCGCCCTGCGCTCTCACGTTCATCCGAGTCTTATTTTTTTCGATCCTCCTGCGGTCGATCGACTGGTGCTAGAACTGAGCAAATTTCGACTGTCTGCCATTTCCATTGCAACTTTGAGAATCATTTGATATGCGTTCGCGATTGAAGATCATCGCCGCGTTGTTATTGTTGTTGCTACTATCGCTCTCTTCGTGGCGTGTTGTGTGCAGATATACACACACACACACGCACGCGTGAGGTAGAAGGATTTACGCTATACGAGTTTATCGCTGGGAACGTTGAAACGGGCGAGCGTTGGAAAGGTAAGGCCGTATAGGGTCGTGATTTCACGACAACAGAAAATCGCTGGATCTTTTAAGCGACACCACGTAATTCGCTAGAGACGCAATAAAAAAATTCAGAGATCAGAATTAAAACGCGTTTATCATTTATAAATATTTAAAAAATAAAGTCACAAGATTCAATGTAGTTTACAGTTTAGGTAGAAAAGGATTTTTCGAGTTTTTTCAATTTACAATCTTACGGCTTTCCGTATTCACAAAAAAGGCTGGACAACATATCGTGTTAACGTGAAAAGTAACCTATTGGTGGCCTCCAATGTACGTCACACGCGTTTACACACGCACATGCATACAGGTACATGCGTACGAGGTGTCGAGGTAAGGGATTTCTATTTACGACTGCAATGCATTATAGCGATAGGTCGTGTAAATGTTATCTTAAGGTTACGGGAGATTTATTCGCGAACAAATCCATCCTTATTTGTTAAACATTGATGAAAGTGAACTTTGACTTCTTTTTTTTATGGTATAACGAATAAATATGAAGCAATGTTTGTGTATCATATAATATTTTACGATTCACATTTCAGTGTAGGTTTTTAATCAATCTTCGAATAAAATAACGCGAGCGTATAACGAGATATGTATATTCATTCGGTTTTTATAGTCGCAAGTTGTTGAATAGCTTATTTGAAAAAACGTTCAAGTTTAAATAGAAGCGTTCCTACTTTTATAAAAAAAATAAATAACCAGAAACCAGATAAATGTTCAAATATGTTGAATAAATAAAACAGTGAAAAGAGTTTTAAGGGGTAAAAGATAGTGGGTGGGTGTGTTATAATTTATATTCTACTTTAAATAACGCATTGCAATAAATAGAGAATCATCAGTGGTATCAATGTAAATATAGATAGTATGTATCTGCAGAATTTTATTGAGTTGCTATTTGTTGTAATCAATCATTTGTTGTTTTCGATACTCAATCACGCATCTTTCAAACATAAAGCTATTTGAATATAACTCACAAGTAAAGTTGCCAGAATATCTGCTATAACAATTGCAATTGTTATTTTATTAGACATTGTTTTATTTATGTGACCGCTCAAAAAGCTGTACGTATACTGGTGATGTAGATAAATTTGTTTCAAACGCTTTCTACAAAATAACCCATGCTGCACGTGTTCCATTACGTTTGTATGGTCAAAGTCAAATGCGTGGGTGTAGGATAATGCGGTTCCAGTATAGCGTCATTAATGTTTGAGCTGGCAAAATATATTGCGACTATTACATACAGGAAAAGTTGTTTAATTATTTTTGCACGTTTTAATATTCATTATAATGAAACGTTGTATATTAATTATATGTTGCGAGGGAAAAAATTTCATTATTCCTGTGCCGTATTGTGATACTTTACTCGATATTTCTGATTACATTTAATATGTCTAATAAACTTTTCTTGCTGTGTACTAAAAAGCTTACTGTTTTATTAATTATTACCAAGTTGCCATAAATGTTGTAAAATACTGCGTATAAACGTAGATATTATTTTTAATTTTATTATATTCACAAGTTGCAATCAAGAATTTCTGGTTATGAGAATTTATGACAGGGATTTTGATGAATTTCGGCTAAATGAAACGTTGTAAAGTACAAAGTTATCATTTGAAAATGTTTGAATAAATAACAAAACATATACATGTCAATATCGATGTGAATAGAAGTGATAAATAAAGCACATTGTTTTCTTTTCTGCGATGTTTCATTCTATAATAAGTTTAATTATTTTTACGAAATTAACAATAAACAAGCTGAATTTATTTAAATGACATTGTTTCGTTTTAATAAAGGTCTTTCGTGGAATTGGTTTTTCAAGTGGCAATCGAATAAATCTAGCTATGCGAGGATTGTATTAAAGTTGTAAAATGGGTTTTTATTAATAAAAAGATGATAAGACAGTGAAAAGTTCTAATTAGTACTTAATAATAATTCGAATTGCATTTGCAGTAAAAAGATTTTTAAAGTTTGTCTGTGACATGACATAAACATTGAATTGTTGAAAGAAGAAATTATTGAAAATATTCACTTAAGAGCATTCAAATTTATGCATCAGTTAAATAATCAAGCGATAAATCTTAAAGTGCAACTTGAAGCCCTGATCTGACATTAATTAACTATGTCATCGGCCATGCTCATACGTATAATAATAGATGAAACGCGAGTAAATATGTGGTCGTAGTTTCCGGTTAAGATCTTCGGCAAGAGACGTAACGAAACCGCAGCATCAACAGTAGCGCTCGAACCCACTTTAACGCAGCCCTGAGAGCTTATCAATAATCGGAGTTAGCTGGAACATAATTCTGCGAAAAGATGGGAGACAGAGAATAAAGTTCAGCCGGCGTGCATGTATAATCCCCGGAGAGCGAGCGCGTCGGGACGTCAAAAAGCCAGAGAGAAAGAGCGGCGGGTCAAAGGAAGCGCAAAGAGACGCGGGGCATCTTCTCGCTCGACAAGAGCGCTGCACAAGGAGTTCCCAATTTCCTGACGACTCGACGGTATATATAGTGTGCGGTGCTCCAGACACCGTCATTATTGCGCCCTCGCCACGATTCCCGGCGTCCGGGGAGTAGCGCGAGAGCGCGAAGAGGGGGAGTTGCGGGAAATACCTTCGCTCTGAGCGCCTCGCACAGATCGTTTTCGCGGCAGCGCGTTGCTCTCGATACACATACTATATAGCCCAGCTCGCCCGTCCAATCTAACCTTCTACCGCCAATCAGCCGTATTAAAGCCCTTTCCGGTGCGATATCGAGAGGCTGGATTATACTTGCTTTATAACAAGAGATGGAGAGCAAGGCTGAATTAAATTACGAGGGTGATTTTCGTTTAGTCTCTCGTCTCCGCAAATGCAGACGTGAACAAGGAATGCATATTTTATATAGAAATGCCTGCTTAATCTGGCTTAGACGTCGACGTTTTTAATTAACTTTCACGCTCTTCTCGGAAATTGAACGTGCAATTTGTCGATCTGCTTCTTATGAACTTTCTCGAATTATGCAGATTCACTTTAAAGCACAGTACTTTTATGTTTCTAAGAATGTCGGCCAGATAAAGGATCGTTGTCATCAGGCATTCGAGAGGAAATTCATATAGGTATAGTTCTATCGATTCTATTATATGGGCTTGTCGCATCGTATCACGTCTCTTTAGATAAATCACGATAAGCTCGGCTATCAGGCGTTGAGAGATTGTAACAGATGACGCTCCCACCGATATAATGAATGGAAATACTCAAGGGAAAGATTCATTCTATAAAAGTTACCACGTCGCGATTCAATTATTCTTTTTGGAAATTCATTATTCAGTTCGTTAGCAAATATATCTACCAATTCTGGCTACTTGGAAAAGTAATATTGTCCGATCGATAGATAAGAACATCTTTTCACATATGAAATTAATAAACCTTAGCCATTTTTTGGTACTCGATTAAAAAAGTTAATTAGGACAGCCTTGTTACTGACTTTATCTTTAATATTGAATTATTTTATTGGCAATGTCGATAAATTGATTGTAATATTATTTATTATCACAGTTTGATTTATTTTACAGTTATAAATGTACATTATGCTTATTTATACTAACGTTTATATCTTCTTTTTTTGCAGTTGAAAATTTACCGAAAAACTAGATACCTCTGGCCGTGTGGCGAATCGTGTTTATTTTGACTAATGACTTATAGGTCGAACTAACATGACCAATCTGACAAAACAAACTGCACGATTTTATTTATCCGCAAAATGGAAAAGAAATTGTGTACAGTTAAAATGTGTCGGCATTTTTATCCTCAGGTATATATAGATCTTGGAAAATTCTTCTTTCTTAGAGGGTAATTAATGCGGTCCGCAACGTGAATGCGTTCGCTATTTAGGAGTTCTGCATCAGCAACGGCGCCGTCGAATTTTATGGCTCGTAAAGCGGCGCGGCACGGTTCGCCCTTTGAAAAAACAAACTCTGTCGCTAACGATAACCGCCTCTGCGCGCAGCGTCGAAGTAAAAAGATTTAAAGCCGAACGCCGTCGGCATTTTTATCTTGCGCAGGCATTATAGGACCTTCGTAGCCTCTAAAAAAATACACGCGCACTTTTGCTCCGATCTCTCGAAGCTATTTTTGGTGAAATGCGTCTCCCGCTTTGCGTCAGTCAGTGACATATCGAATCTTTGATGTCTTATTTCGTGACATACGATTGGTTGGTGAAAAGAGCTATTAGGGTTCCTGTATGGACTACATCAGAGACTTGCGTGTCTGGAAACTGTAAAGCGGCGCATATCGCAGTTTCACTTGAACTTTGTAAAGGCTCACGACGATACATTTGCCGTTAATTTAGCAAAGTTAAACTAATTATACTGTAGGTGTGGCAGAAGGTACTTAGAAATTTCAGGGCAAAAATTAGTTTTGACATGAGAAATAACCTTATATTACCCTATAAACGAAGAAATATCTGAAATTATCTATTTGTATATGCTCCTTTAAAGTAATTACAGTTAAGTTATATTTAAAAAGAGGCATAATTTCGTTTTACGGGAAGTGACTGATATACTTTGTGTAAAATTTTGTTACTGAGTTCATCAGCTTTCACGCTTGTATAACTATCAAATTTTCTTGGATTTTACAATTGAATTGTTTTTAATTTTGGTATGAAATTAATTATAATATAATAATTTACAATTTTACTATATTAAAGAATTTTTGAAATATTCAAACGAAATTAGTAATAATGTTTTGATATAAAATTAAAAATAAAACATAAAGATGCATAAAAAAAGAGTGCTTCTAATTGAGGTCGGGCTTAAGGAAGCCTAGGATATCCTATACAGTGAAAGTATATATTTTCTGAGCTCGTCGAAAATATAACTGAATGGCGCTCATAAAATAAAGTTTTCAGGTAGAACGCGTGGACGAGAAAGGCTTAAAGACTAACTTTTTACTAATTAATTTTTACTAAGAAACAACATCTGATTTTCGCGTTCCCCAAGAGTTATGTATTAATTAAGAGTAATATTTTTGCAGGATCCCCAGTCTTCAGGCACGTTGTCGTAAATTTGAAACTTTACGTCGACTACTTGGTTAGATCTTTCTCCTGGCGTCTTTGTCAAGTTGCCAGTTTTTTTTTAAAGCAGTATACTCCCTACAACCTACAGACGCGTTAAAATATAGGCGTACGCAGAATTTTATTTATAATTTTAAGCGTAGGAAGAAGATGAAAAATGTGATAAAGTTCTATTGTTAACGAAATCTCAAAAAGTTTAACTTTATATATGTAGTGAATAGTTTTCATTAGTACATGTGTACTTTTGTTCTATAATGATTCGTATTACAATGTAGTTATAAACAATACCGCTATTGACATAATGTAGTTTATAAAGAATAAGTCAAATATATTTAAGAGCGGTTGTAATTTATATGCTAATTCTAAATAATAATTTTCAATTAAACACTAATGTTGAGTATTTTTATAGAAGTAAGAATTTGGTTCCATATTTAATCCTATTATATATGTGTGTGTGCAATGAGAACTCTTATTAATGTCCTCGGTGATCTTATAAAGTCACATGTAGTAGTTCTTCAGACTATGTTTTCATCAAGTATGCAAATTTTTATTCTCTCAAGAGAAATTCACTTTTTCATTACGTGGATTTTGTTGAAATTCTAAAGAAAAAATTTAATGTACTTGTTTATGCGTTTTTCTATATTTATAATTTTTAATAGTTAAAAATATTTAAATGTAAATGTTTAAATAATTTCAAGTAAAAACTCTAATGATTCATTAATTTTGACCACATGTGTTGAATTCCTAGAATAAACTAGAAGTTGTGGCGCAGTCTATATCTAAGTATATTTGTATTGATATTCTGTCAACAAGTATAAGACGACTTGATGACTAAGTTTTTGTTTTTTGTCACTAAATCCTCATTAATACTTAAATCCTGAAATCGATTTCTTATATTGGTTTGCCTACGCAAAAGTTTTCCCAAACAATATCTTTTACAAGCGTAAAGACTTTTATAACACCAACAAACTTTTGAAAGCTTTTACTGCTACTTTTGCAAGTTTTTTATGAGATCAATTTATGATATCTCTTGCAATTTGAATGCTTTTTCTACGTAGCAATATTAAAAAGATTTTATTCATTACAAATAAATATTTTAATTTCTTAAATACAATATAATTGTTGTAAAATAGTAATTATTTTTTAAGGTCGTATATGAAATTTCAATAGATTATTTTTAATAATTTATTTTGATAATAAAACAGGATACATGTTATTCGTAATTATCAATTTTCTTATAATATATTTTTGTAGTCTAAAGTACTGAGATGCTACTGTGCTACATCAACTTATAAAAAATGTGTTCCTATAAGCTGCAGCATGTAAAACCGTTTACGATTGAACGTTAAAGGGTACTAAATCGCTGTTATTTTTAAAGGTAATCTCAAAGTGGACTCACGAAAGTACGCGCGTAGCGTACTTAAATTTCCTAAGTACCTAATATCAAAATTCTATGTGAGATAAATCTTTGTATATCAATAGGGGCAATCAGGTAACTTTATTTGAATAATTAATGTGAGCATTAGAAATGAAGAAGCAAAAATAGCCGAAGAAGAATTAACAATTAAAAAAAAAAGCAAAAATTTATGATCTACCACAAATTTATCTTTTTTTTTTGTTTTTCATTTATTTCTGTATCATAATATTATGTAATATTTTTGGTTTCAATTACATGGAAGAAGACTGAACAATTTGTGTATAAAGAAAGTATATAATTTTTCCCATATATATTTCACAGTTCCATTTCTTTTTCAAGCTTTTGGTGTACCTAGTACACTAATATGCTACAATGAGCACGGAAGTCAATTAATGAAGAAGTTCTATAAGCATAGCTTTTTGCTATGCCATTACTCGTAATGGCACCCCTACTGAAAAAATCATATGATATTATAACACGAAAAATCGTATGATTAATCATATGATTAATCACGTGATTTTTTTTTCCAAAATTCAAAAATGCTATTCGGAATTTACAATTTAATTTATTTATTACTTTGTAGTTTAATAGATTTAGTTGAAAATAGGCTTAACTTCGTTATGTGTAGTAACCAGGTGGAAAATAGCGCAGAATAAATTAGTAGAATACAAGAATAATTCCTTCCTAGAGGAAGCTTTGTGATAGTAAAAAAAAAATTATTGTGATAATGTTATTTATAAAATTTAGAATTGAAATATACTATTTTTAGAAAATGTCCGTATGGATGTATGTGCCATTTCTTTATATTCAAAATTTTTATATTCGATTTTTTTAATATAAATATATGGTCTAAACCAAATATTGTTTATATATTATGAATTCTCTGTAAACAGGATAAAGAAGTCGATAGCTATATTTCGTCACAAGTTATTGATGAAAACGTAATATTTTGTAAATAGCTGTTATATTTCGAAATTAAAAAAAAGATATTAACATCAATATTTTTTTGGTTATAAAGGATATTGAGTACTCTAAGTTACTAAATTTTTATCTTTTTTTATTTATTATTTTTGGAAAAAAACATAATTTATAAAAAAAGTGATTGTTTTGTTGCATAACTAGAGTACAATTGATTTAATCATTTTGAAATTCTTTAGAGTGGTAGATTTTATATACGAATTGAGACAGTTCCTTGGGCAAAGGGATTGACCCGTAAATTTCGGAGATATTTGAGGTTAAAATTTTGTTCACTTTTTTTTTTAATCCTAATTTCTCGGAAACGGCTCTATATATCTGAATGGGATGTATAACATTCGAAAGACAATTAAATTACCTATATTTTCTAAAAAAAATTAATTTTCTAGCTATCACGGTTCTTTTATTATTAACAAAAACGTAAAAATTGAAAAATGAAAAAAAATGTATTTTGTATGTTCAACCATTACGATAGTAAAATTGTCTTATTGATAGTTCTCGGCCGAGTATTTGCGATTGGATTCAATTGTGAGCCCTTATATAAGAATTAAAATTACAAAATAATAAATTACAAATGGAACAGCAATAAATAGTCATGAAGCAATTACAAGTTAATATTTTCCATAAAATATTTCCAATTTTTTTCTTGAAAAATTTATTTTTTGAATTTCAATTTAATAAAAGGAATCGATAAATTAGTTTGAGGAAGCGAAGTGCCAATGATTGAATTGACTATAGTTTCGGGAGCAGGAGATGATAAGAGAGAGCAAGAAAAGAATTGACGGTTTGGTAGATAATTAATGCTGACATTTATTCGCCGAATAAGACGCCTGGAGATTTGATGGGTAAACAATATGTAATATAAATTAAGATGGGGAGCCGCGGTCCTATAGCGCGAGAGAGAGAGGACCGGCTTTGACGACGAGTCAAGAGCGAAGAAGGAACCCGTGATCTTCAAGCGCTAAGGGAGGCGAGAAACGACGTCGCGAAGAGTGCGCGAATGGGATGTGCAGTAGTTGAATGGACCGCGGATTTACACAGGCAACGGCCTGAACGATTGGCGCGCACGCTGGCATCTTGGTGACAAGTCCAAACGATCGCTCCTCAAATATTACAGCTGCTAAGTACTTTATTTATATTAAATAATTCTTCTTTCTGTTGCATGTTATTCTTTTTTCCATTAATTTCGCTTTTACACATTTTACTATTACCAATTTCTCTTACTAACCTTAATTTAAGCTGTACAAAAAAACTAAACACTCTCCGACGGCTGTATCTCACGGTCTCCCGCCAAATCTTCTCCCTCCCCCCTCTTCAAGTCAGTTTCTCTCAGCTTGCTTGATACTATGTCAAGCACAGCAAAATCCTCGGCATGCTCTTTCCTGAAGGATAAAACATCCTTTCAGGAAACTAGCGACCGCCAGGGCGAGAAGAAAAAGGCTAAGAAAAGGAAGAAACACTCACACTCAAAACTCGAGGAAAAGGACGATGCCTCTTCCATTGACAATACCCAGTCAGGCATGGACATAGAACTTCCAGACTCCAGCGATGAAGATATTCAAGCTTCTCTCGCTGTTGCTGATGACACAGCCTCTCTTAACAAAGAGTCCTTCCCCAATAACCACCCTCATTCAAGCTGTGACAATACTAATTTAACCTCTGACCCCATAGGTTCTTCTCCTGGCACCAGTCAATTGCATAATTGCAACCTCACCATTAACGGCGCCCCAGGGGCCTTCTCCATAAACCCATCTGGCAGCAGCTCGGCACCTGAGGAAAACACACAGAGTGTCAATAATACCCCTTCGGAGACCAAAACCCAGCAGAACAGGAAAACCATCGACAAACCCTCTCTTTACTCCAACTCTCATCCAGGGCCTTTCATCGTCTTCATAGAAACACTTGATATATCCAAGTATAAAAGGAATTTAAACCCCACATAGCTTCTATTTCTTCTTCTGGTTCTCACAAGGTTTCAATTTCCCTCTTAGACAGTACCACGGCTAATCAAATTCTCCTCAACTCTTGCTTAGCGGAAGTTAACCTCAAAGCTTCTGCCCCCTTCCATCGCATCACCAGGCAAGCAATGATCAGAGGAGTTCCCCTTGACCTCTCTGAAGAGGAAATTTTCAAAGAAATCTCGACAACACACAACATCACTGCTGTCAGAAGACTTAATAG
>JAWWEQ010031771.1:0-22275 GCA_035583055.1 Torymus tubicola
ATTTATATATATGTATATATGGATATAGAATGAGGGGGAGAGCGAAGATTGCCGCGTAAACGGAAAGGAGAGATTATATGGGATTTAATTCGCGTGCATATAAGGAAGGAGAGAGAGAGGAGAGTTGATGCTATATACCTATATATATATATATATATATATACGCTTTGGAGAAAGATTATTTTCAGCTTGAAAATTCGCTCGTATTATGGTATATATGTACATTAATATAAAAGATACTTTATATTATAGTGTTTGCCTGTATATATACACGTGAATTGCCATTTTTTGCTCTATCTCGTATACAGGTTTTTTTCCCATGCGCACACCCGTATAATATACACGAGAGCTTATTATGCTGGCGCGACACACGTATATATATAAATGTGTGTGTGTGTGTAAAAAGTAACGCGCGTTTCCGGTAGGTAGGCAGACAGAGCGAGAGAGTGCAGGCAAACAAACGTTGCGATTAAAGTTTTGTCTTTAAAGTGCTGGAATAATAGCTATGGTTATGTATGTATGTATGTGTGTATAGGTATATGGGTTCCCCGAGAATTGTCGTACAAAGTTGCGCTGGCACACGCGTTGGCGGAGCGAACTTTGAATGGAAAAAATTCGCGGTATATAGGGAGAAATTGGATGATTATTAGAAAAGAGAGTATAGAGGTGTGAATAAGTAAGGTATATATATATATATATGTCAACACCTGTGAGAAATCGATATAATGATTAACGCGCAATTGAGCGCGAGGTGCAATGACGCGAGTAATGACGTCCTTTCGTGTCGCAAGTTTTGTAATAATTCATCGGGTAATTAGAGAAAGAGAAAGAGCTCTTGTTATCGTTTTTTCTTTTGCACGTTTAGAGTATAAACAGCCGTAACGTTGTTATGACTTTTTATACAAGGGGTCTTGGGCGGCGAAACGATGCAAATGAACTGGAATTGTGGCTGTAGAAAGAGAGAGAGAGAGAGAGAGAGGGTGACGATAAAAATATACTTTGTTTCTACAGCCGGGATATACTTATTGCGTAATGGTATTACGCTTGTTTTTGCATATCTATTGTAAATATTACATAAAGCCAGAGGTAACATAATTGATTCTTTATTTTTCAGATAAAGTGTCGAACTCCTGTATTATAGCTTCGATTATACGAGCCGTTTTGACGGAAGATTCTCATTAACTATACAAAAAGGAATATTCGACATATCATACGTATATAATGTAGATGTATTTTGCAAAAATGCGGAATCACGGTGTGCTGCGATTTTCCATTGATTTCCGAGTGCGGAAAAGTCTGATATATAGTAGTGGAGAAAGCCAAGGTATTTTTCAGAAGTTTGTTTTTACTATATACAAAGTCGTCTACGAAAATTCTAGATTTTATCTCGTATACTTCTTACAAAACTATGTACATTCTTTTACCGTTTTTTTCTCTTCTTCGATACGTAAAATCTGGCTTAAAGCCCGAGATGAAGTTTAAGACTTTACGAAAGATTTTTATATAAAAATGAAAAAATCAGGACAAAATATTAAATTGTATCGGTTATCAGATTAGAACTACACTTTTGGCTTTGAACTTTTTTGTTAACAACTTTATATTTTGGAAAAAAAAATTATCATAAATTTATTGAATAATAGAAAGAAAAATATGTTTATTTACGCAGTGATAAAAATACATTTTTTCAATGGCAATGACAAAGCGATTCCTTTCACAAAAACATACTTATTACTTGTGCCAACATTTAACATAGTTTTAAAACAATTTAAAATATTCTAAGAACCCAATATCGAACTTCAAAAAGAAGAGTATATATAACTGTAAGATAAGGGATTTTAGAAGTTCTCGGAAAGTTTTGTAATAGAATATTCTAAAAGTGTCTAGAATATTCCCTAATAATGTATAAAGCAATTTTCAGCAATGTCGAGGTATTACATGTATGGGTAACTAGTTACGAAGTCTCTATTTTATCGATGAACTTTATACGAAAAAATTGAATCTACATATAAAATTCACATCAGTTTAGCGTATATTCATGAAAATGTAATGAGTTGATCTTTAAAATATATATATGGGTAATTTTAGATCAACTGAGTAAAATAAAAATTTCAAAATTCGTCAAAATTTGTAGGCACTTAGTTTTTTATGAAAAAAACATGTTCCTAAATTTTTAGATCAATATTTCAATAATTACAAAAGTTATTGCATATCAAAAATTGTTATTTTTTGCAATTTTTGGTGAAAATTCAACTTTTGCCATTTTTTTACTCAAAATCCTGAAACTTTTTGTATAGAACATTGATTGGGAAAAAGTTTGCATTTTATTTCTAGAATGTAGTCATATTTTTTTATGACCCTTCTCGAAAGTCTCTGATTAGCTGCTTTTCAGTGTACCTTTATCAAAATAAGACAGTACTACGTATAAATATCTTTTGTTCGACAAATTTTTTTCTGATTCTGTATTGCAAACCCTTCAACATAAGCCCTGAACCAGGATGGGATACGTCTTCAGAAAAAAGCTGTGAATTTTTAAAAGATGTAAAAATAGTGAAAAAACCCTTTTTTTGACGTGACTAGCAGAGTCAAGTTTACTTATTACTGACTTTCATGAGTTTATTCCACAGAATTTGGTTTTTATGCTGCTTCTTCAATAAAGTATGATTATATATTACACTTCAGCTGTAAAATATAATCATAAAAACTATTCATTGCATTAATAATATGAAACTATTGCAGGTAGCACGTATAACACATTGTAAGAACTTGTTTCTCGACAAATTCATTCTCTATACTACTTATAAATGTATAATTGTCTTTTAGACATCTGAAGTATCAATTTAAATAATAAAAAGTGTAAAAAGTATATAAAATTATGTATAAGTACAACAGTTAAGGTCATGATGTTATAATAATATAGAATAAATCACTATAATAGGTTTATGTTGAAGGGTTTGCAATACAGAATCAGAAAAAAATTTGTCGAACAAAAAATATTTATACGTAGCACTATCTTATTTTGGATAAAGGTACACTGAAAAGCAGCTAATCAGAGATTTTCAAAAAGGGTCATAAAAAAATATGACTACATTCTTTCTAGAATTAAAATGCAAACTTTTTCCCAATCAATGTTCTATACAAAAAGTTTAAGGATTTTTAGTAAAAAAATGGCAGAAGTTGAGTTTTCACCAAAAATTGCAAAAAATAACAATTTTTGATATGCAATAAATTTTGTAATTATCGAAATATTGCTCTAAAAATTTGTGTATGATTGCCTTGTAGGTATTCGTTAGAGTTTTTTGGTCTGTCTCTCAATTTTTGGCCGATAGTATTTTTATTATGCTTAATCTTTGAATGCATTGTACTTAGAGATTGGTTATGTGTGGGTCCCAACTTAGTTTGGCGTCGAAAATCAGACCTAGTATTTTTATTTGTTTTTCAACTTCTATTGGTATATTTCCGATCTTGATTTCAGGATTAAGGGCTTTGTTTTGGCTTATGCTGAATATTATAATTTTAGTTTTATTATTGGAAAATTTAAATCCGGATATGTTTGCGAAGTCAGCGAGTTTATTGAGGGTGTTATGTAGAATACTTTAGCTTGTAATTAAGTTACTGCCCTTAGTAAAAATTGTTACGTCATCTGCGAACATTGTAATATGAGTGGATCGATGTAATTGTGAATTTCGTTGATGCAGATTAAGAAAAGGGTTACACTGATAACTGACCCTTGTGAAATACCGTTGACAATGTTAATCGGGATAGAGAGGTTACCGTTTAATCTCACTTCTATATTTCTACCCGTGAGGAAGTTCTTTATAAATTGGTACATATTACCTGTTATTTTGTGTTTTATAAGTAGTTTTAGATTGTTGCGTCTTCAAAGCATGTCGTATGCTTTTTCCATACACAGTGCATTAGTGCTCTACTAATCGTAGGACAAACTAAGACTCTATCAAATATTACAATACAATGATTTTGATATTTATGAAGAAAAAAAAACGTCGAGAAACTGAGTCGAACCCTCGACCCTTTGATTACTGAGCTTCGCTTTTACCACTCGGCCACTGCCTCACTTACGTATAACCTTTCGTCTCGTCTACATATGCTGTATTCTGCTTTACCGACGGCGCACCAAATTACTGTACTGACCACTAAACTTTAAGTATAACCTCTACTAAAAATTGTTTTCTATTCTATTAAAGTTACATACATCAAATTTTTATCATATTTTCTAGTAAATTTTGATAGCCAAAATACAAAATTTTGAAAGAGTTTCCATTATTTTTAATAGAATTATCTTATGCGTATATGATGTATTCGAAGTCGTCATAATTGATAATGAACGAATCAGGAATTTTGTTGATGTCTTCTTGTTTGACATAAACTTGTCTTCTAAAACTTATGACATGTTTATAGTCGTCATTACTGACGCTTGCCCGTAGGTACATTATGGCTGATTCACGTTTTACATTTAACTTTTCTAGGATATCTTCAAACGCGTAATTTGGGATTGTGGGAGAGACATGGGAGAAAATAACTTTTTGTTGTTTCGAGATTAATGGTCTTATTGTTACCTTGTGTTCGATGATTTCTAAGTATTCATGTTGATCGACGATATTGTTTACAAACTCTTTATTTGATAGGTAAATAGATATTCTATTATTCGAAATTCTAGAAGCGTAAGTGATGTTTTTTGGTTGTACTATTTTTCCGATTGCACATACATAATCGGTTAAATTTAGATCCTCCACGCAGTCCAATATCAGGCCTTGGTCTCTCTGTGGTTAACCACAACATGGTAGTAGGTATCATAGCAGCATCTGTTAAGAGATTTTTGCAAATATTGCATAATAACTCCTCTGGTATCACTGGCTTTTCTTCTATAGGCTCAGGATCCTCTCCACGCGGAAGCGGAAGCCTCACCTTTCTATTCTCTTTGTAGGTTTGCCGATCAATAACAGGTACAGCATATATACCATCGGGTGTCATCATGGCGCCAGGTATCGACGGCCCCTCAACTGGGACCATAAAACTTCTAGGAATCCCAGTGTTTTTTTTTAATCCTTATAGGGTTTCCGTCTTCGTCTTCGTCTGTTTCAAGTCCAATGTCCTGATTGATGACACTTATAACAACGATAATTTGAGGGTACTGGTCTAGTTTGATTCGAACGACGAATTTTCGTATAGCTAAAATTTCGAAAACAAATATTAATTTAGTTTATAACAAAATTTTGCACAAAAAAGAATACATACTTTGATGGATCGTAATGCTGGGTTGACTGGGTCATCATTGCCCTTTAACTTCTAATGGTACCCTAACGATAAGTACGCTAGTGTTTTTGCCAATTAAATTATCGTCGCCTGTGTATTCTAGAAAAGTTTAGAAAATTTATTAAAAAAGTAGAAAATTTCGGGGTATTCCGAGTATGTTCCAGTGCAACTCTAGAAAATAGTAATATTTCCTATATACATTTTAAAATTTACTCTGGGATTTCTCTCCGTGTCGATGTGCGTGCAAGATCGTGAGAATTTGCCTAGGAGGAGACATGCAAGTGTGTAAGCGATGGTTGCAGTATGGTCTTATTTACACGCGATGGTTTGGTTTGTGATGGATTTGCGAATTGATTTGAGATGAGTTTAATCAGTTGAATAACATATATTTTTTTTTAAGTTGCTGTACAGTGAAAAATACTATTATTTTATTTATCTTATACCCTAAATATATTTATAGACATAATAGATCACACGTTTTTTTTAAACTTAATTTCAAACAACTGTCTATTTGAGAAGTTGTATAGGAAAAAATAAAATAAATTTCGAGTCTTAATATTCACTGGATATATATGTAGATTCGAAAACAAACTTTACCCAAAATTACAGATAAAACTTTAAAACCATTCCGCATTGGTTGAGTTTTCTGTTTGGGTTGAACTCAACTGAACTGTAGTAAAATTTACTGGGTTATTAAAGAGTAGGTATATTTTGGAGAGAGGTGTTGTGAAAATCTTATTAGGATGCGGAATCCCTTTTACGGGATAGAATAGTAGGTTAAAAATACATCTCGCTACTTAATGGGCGTCTGAGTCAGTACTGTCTTAATGACAACTACTTACGTTGGATGTCCTTTTCTGCTTAGGTTATCTTGAATCATTCAAGAATGAGAATACAAACAATTGCTGTAGAATTTAGATTATACTACTTAATACTATTATAACAGGTATAAATAACGTACGCACCATACCCAGAGGATTATCTCAGTGTATTAACAGAAATACACTGAGATAATCCTCTGGGTATGGTGCGTGCGTTATTTATACCTGTTATAATAGTCCAGTGTATTAACAGAAATACACTGTGATAATCCTCTGGGTATGGTGCGTACGTTATTTATACCTGTTATAATAGTCCGGTATTTTCCAATAGCGGCTTATAGTTGATGCCTAGATTTTCGGGGATTCTATCTGAGTACTTACAACTTTTCGTTGAAATCTTTATGACAGAGATATGTAAACATACCTCCCTATATTATACAAGTTGTTACTATTTCTTTGAATTGTCGCCTTACTCAAGTCTTCTTCCCCTTCACCTTTTAACTTCCCCTTCATTTTTAGATTCTTCGAAATTTTACGTTACTTTGAAAGAAATCTTGTCCTTCCATCTACGCTTTCACCTATTTCTGCATCTGCAATATAACTCTTATATTGTTTAATATCTTCTCAAAATATTCTTTTCAAGGTAGGCAGGTAGACAGGATCTTATGTATCATCAAATCAAATAAAGTAATAGCCAAAAACTGACTATTTTTTCATATCTTCAGCTGTATTTCAGCATTTTTTTTAGATTCGTACTACAAGTTCATTTGGCATTTATGCTTGAAAGTCAAGTTTTCAAACTTTTATTTTCTCCAGTGTCAATTGAAGGACGAAGGTAGGACTGATCTAAAGGAAGTGATGTAAAATAATGGAACATATATATTTTTGTTTTTCTTACTTTTTACTGTAGTTGTGGAAGAGCAGAAATACAGACCGCTCGTTATAGCTAGCGACTCGAACGACTGACGAGACTGCATTCGATCAGCCGCGTCACCACTCGTGAAAAACACATAAGTTTTCCATACAAATTTTTTTCTCAATATTCGTTTAAGTATAAATCACTTAATGTTGCACATTAAGTTGCACATTATTAATATAATAAATCACATAATGCTCGCATTATGTTTCATAATTCCTCGTGCTCACTATTTGCCTTGTAATTTTCGTTCAACTTCAAATTTTGTTGATTTATGACACCACATTTTGAAGCTTAAACATTTTTCTATCAATATATGCCATAATATCTGTATAAAATTTGACTCCAAGGAAGCTATACCTCTATAAGATAGATAAATTTATAAAAAAAAGTACTTTTTATTTGTCTATAAGAAATTTTAGATTTCGAATAATTTCCAATATTTAAACTAATAATAGTTAATATAGCTATCCCAGTAACTTTTGACATATTGATTATTAGATAGAAACTATTACTCGACGTCTAATCACTGTCGACAACGAAACTCCATAGCAATATTAAATTTTTCTCTAATCGGAAATTTATTAACGTAAACCCAACGGATAATCAACTCTGATACGCGGAAATCGAATTCTCCAGATCCCGACAATCCGCAAATAAAAAAACAGGAAAGATCTGGAGACTCGATGGCGATAAATATCTAATGAACTCACCGGCCACGCAACCGAGGGAAGCTGTTACGCGGTGCGGCGCCTGTGCGGTGCCTGAACCACCACAGATATAAATCTATATTAACGAAATGTATATAAGATACACGCTTCTGACATTTTAAAATTTTCTTTAAATTTTCCAGTAATAGCTTCTTAAAAAATATAGTGGAATACTATTTTTATATATAACAGAAACTATATGAAATTTTTTATTACCTCGTCGGTAATTTTTAAGGTATAAGATTGAAACATCAGTCGATCTAAAAAGAAATTGCATATCACATATTTTGTGTATTTCAAATGTTCCACAAATAACCGTAATTGATAATTAATAAATAAAAAAATATTAATAAAAAAAATCTAAGAAACGAGGGAAACACAAATAAAACTGTCACATTTCAAAAAAACGTTAATAAAGTTTTATTATAAATTCAAATCCAACATTTTGGTATATAATAATAGCCATTTGGTAGTAATGTTTCACGAGTAATAATACAATATTCAATATCAACTTTGTTTAATACACAATATTCTATGCTCTTATAATCATAAATTTTATATGCTGAAAAATGAGAGTCAAAGTAACAGTCCATGAGTTGTTGGCAAAGAACATAAAAATCATTTTTTTTCAATATAATTTCTAATACGAGATAAAATTGTGGACCACTCTCAGTAAAAAGAATTATTATTGCATTTTTATTAATTATATCTCCTTTAATATTAATCCATGTATGTAGTTACTTTAACAGTCTTTTTTATTGCTTTTGGTAAAATTAAAGCAAAACAACTGTAATTTTCCAAAAAATTAACAGAGATTTCTTTTTATTTACCTGTTACAAGCAACTTAAAATTAGTTTTTTATTAATAAACCTATAATTCTGAATCATTTGGTGTCGTATAGCTACAGTTCTATTTATATTTAACCTACTCGTAGTTGATGTTGCTATTTGCTTTCCTTGTTTACGTTTTGCTTCGAATTTAATGCAAGATATTTTTCCAAGCGGACCAAATAATCGCATAAAACGCGGATAGTGTATAAGATGATGATGTTTGGGTTTGATCGAATTTAGAAAAAGGCTTTTTAATGTTTCCAAGTATTCGCTAATTAATACTTCCAAATAGTAACTAGTGTTATTATGCACATTTCTACTATATATGATATAAACAATATGTATCAAACGCAAGTACAATTCCCAAACTCTATCACCTTTTGGTATTTTATGACTCACTATCAAATTAAAATTATTTATTAAACACTTCATCTCTGAAGAAGACATAACGATATATCCATTTTTTACGTGTGATTCATAAATTTGTATAGGTATATTGATGTTTTTCTTCAGTCCATAGTCAAATGAATAAATTCTAGAATTAAGTTCCTCTAAACTCAAATACTTTTTGTTATAAATAAGATAATTTTAAATTAATACCATGTCATAGCGAGCCACTCCTTCTAAGATATCGCGCACGGCATCTACTGCCACATTTCGCGTTATGTGAAAATTGTTCACTTTGTGAAAGGTACACCTCTCTTTAATACCAGATATTTTAACATCATTACAAGAAATAAGCGTTTCATAATTTTTCTCATTTCGAAGAATACAATTTTTTTCAGTAAATATGGTGTTGATTTCATTTATTTTCGCCAAACACACATGGCAAAAAACAAAGGCATTAAAGCTTTCTACATATCCCAAAATCGAATGTAAATCGAGACTATCTCCAACAATTAATGCTAATTCGAAATATATTTGTTTGTTACCTTCACGAAGTTCTATTGTTATTCCTTTTTCTTGCAGGTAGTTAAGTTTTTCTATTATACGTGAAAAATAACTTCATTTTTAAAGATTCCTTTATCAATTGCGTTAAACAGAAAAAAAACAAAAATGTTTTCAAGTTTTGACTGATATTCAATGGGTAAGCATGGAATATTTATGTAGACTGCCCCTGTTTTTGCCACGACTTTATGAGATCCTAGCGGATTATTGTTCTCGTAATCGTCAAAATATAAGAGGAAGCACGCATTTAACATTGAAATCGTTAGTTCTACTTTTCCAATATTGTCCTTGAATAAAATTAGTCATTATCTCACAATCGCTCATTAAAAGATTTACATAATCCATTGTTTCATTAAAGACATTGGGTAACTCAAAGAAGTTTTTTAAAACTTTTTCCAATGGAATTATTTGTATATTTACTCTTACAAATTTGAAAATTTATGTTAAACCATGCCTTTGAACTTCTTTGCGTTCTCCAATATCTACACTTTCCGGTGGAACATATGTCTTTAACAGACTAAACCTATTGAAACATTTATACTCAGAATCAAACGCATCTAAAAGTTTACTGAATTGTTCAAAATTTGTTTTAACTTTGACGATTTATCATTTTCCGTGAAATTCAAACTATTTACTTCATTGGATACGTAACATATAAATTCTTTAAAAATAGTTTTTGTATCGTTTATTATGCACTGCACCCTACTTTTATTAATGCCATTATAGTTATACAAATTTGCAACAAAATTAAGTCCTAAATGATCTAAAATATTTTCTGTATCCATTTCATCAAAATTCGTAGAGATTTCAGAAGGTATCATATATTCAAAGTTATCGTCATCTGAATCTGAGAAAAAATTTACAAAGTTTTCGTCGTTATCGTATAATAAATTATTTTATAGCTCGATCTCTTCAGGTACATCTAACTCAGCCTCTGTTTCTATAAATGGACTTAATAAGACATTCTGATCATTAGTAGGCTCTTTAGATTTAAACGAATTAGAATGTTTTCGTTTAACGTGCTCTTTGAAAGATGTAAATTTCGGTAAGTACTAGTACAGTTTCCAAAAACCGCTGCCAAATCATTGGCACTTAGCTTCCTCAAACTAATTTATCGATTCCTTTTATTAAATTGAAATTCAAAAAATAAATTTTTTAAGAAAAAATTGGAAATATTTTATGGAAAATATTAATTTGTAATTGTTTCTTTAAAAAAAATATAAATATTTCAATTCTCTTTCAAATGATACCCATCCCATTCAGATATATATCATTCTCAAAAAATAAATTTCAAAAAACGTCTAGAAAAATTTGAACATCAAATATCTCTGACATTTATGAACCAATCATTTAGTAATAATTTATTAAATTATAGTACTCAATATCGTTTATAACCAAAACAATATTCAGGTTAATATCTTTCTTAATTTCGAAATATAACCTATTTACAAAATATTACGTGAGGCTGGAAAAATTTTAACCTCAAATATTTCTGAAATTTATGAACCAATCATTTTTACAAATGAAGTCGGCAGAAAACTATACCTCTACAATGAATTTTGAAGCGAATAAGACAATTTCTCGTAATGGTTCAACATACAAAACTCATTTTTTTCATTTTTCAATTTTTGCGTTTTCGTTAATAACAAAAGAACCGTAATAGCAAGAAAATTAATTTTTTTAGAAAATGTAGTTAATTTAATTCTCTTTCGAATGCTATACATCTCATTCAGATACATAGATCCGTTCTTGAAAAATTACGATTTATAAAAAAAAACAATGAAAAAAATTTTAACCTCAAATATCTCCGAAATTTATGGATCAATCCTTTTGCCCAAAGAACTCACCCGATTAGTATACAAAATCTACCCCTAGAAAAAATTTCAAAGTGATTTCAAGTGAACTTATTTTTAATTTACTTTTAATTTACACACCTTCAAGATTATTAAGTGTTTCACAGCTGCTAAGACATGAATTATTCATGTTGAGATCTGATATTACACAACCATGATTAATATCAGAAGTTTCAGAAATGTTATTTCTTATTGGGAATAAGTTTGACTCTTCTAATACAGGTTCAATTGCAATCTGGATATTTTCATTAATTTTAACTTGCAATTAGTTTTTTCATTTGCTCGATGAGTATCTTGATCTGAAATATAATTAGTTATTATCATATCGAAATAGCTAATTCTTGTATCAAGACTAATAGAAATTAATATTTTACCCTCCGTACTGGTACAGTTTACAAGAATTACAGGTTCCTTGTTTTTTTGAGTATCTGAAGAGGACATACATTGCTCTAAAAAGAATATATTTATTGTTTTAATTATTTTAAAAAGAATGATTAAGTAATTTGTGCTATTTGGATTGTAAATTGTGCTCCAAAAGGTCTGCTTCGGTTATGAGGATGATTGTCCACTCATCGCTTACATCACAACTAAAGCTAGTTAAACTACTACAACTTTCTTCGACAAGCTCTAAACTTATATTTCCTTCAGGATAACTTACATGATCAAAACTATTACTATTGAAACTATTTGATACTACACTATCTTCTAAACTATGTCTAATATTAGTACTGCTTTCATCTTCTATAGTAGAATTAAAATATTTACAATTCAATATTTCGTTTGTATAAATAATTGTATAAATCGTTACAATATAAAATCAATTTTTGAATAATAATTATATGTATTATAAAATTGTATAAAAATTAAAACTAATGAACTAAATACTATTCAGTTTCTTCAGCTCTCTCCAGTATTCAAAAAGTGCCTTCTGCCTTTCTCGTCCAGTCCAGAACTCTTTAGACTCATGATTCTTGAATTCTTGTAAAGTCTCAAGAGTAATAATATTTCTTTCGAATAAATTTAATATGTAAGTGTTATTACTACCACTGTTATTACTCGTATTGCTTGCATTTTGTGAATTTAACTGATCAGATGAAGATGAAGCATTAACTTTCTTTCTATTTTTATTTAAAATGTTATAATTCACTGCACTCGAGTCAAGGGGATATAATCCACATGCCTTAAATCCATTTTTAAGTGCATCTGTCACATCAATAGATTGAAGAGTAGCCTCCAGAATAGCAGAAAACATAGCTTTTGTAACATTCATTATGTTGTTATCAATCCTCGATGGTCTTAGAGTGTTTTTATAGGCATCTTTCAGTGTGTGGAATAGAGACACATCTAACGGTTGCAGGATATGAATCGCATTGGGATAGAGAGTAATTATCTCTATTTGGACTTCTTTACAAAACTTCATTAGTGGCAAGCTGAGGTGAGAGGCATGGCCATCTACATATAGGATAATGGGGAAACTTGAATTTATTTTCCACTAGTCACTTGTAAAAAAAATTTACAATGTATAATAAAAGGTCTCTGAAGTCATTCAGCCTGTTTCGCTATGACCTATTCCCCAGCCTTTAGGCATACCATTTATTTTTTTATTGCTGTCCAGGTATATATGCCAGTTCTCGCGTTGTCTGGATTTCGGTTCCTTTACCTTAAATCTCCTTAACAAAAAAATCAAAGTTGAATGGAACAAGTGGTGGAAATCAATCCCTACCCACGGCTGCCTCCGACAGACAAAGAACAATATAACAGACTCCAACCCGACAAATAAATTAAATACAAAAGACCAAGTACTACTAACAAGACTACGCATAGGACATACAAAAATCACACACCAACATCTACTCACCAAAGAAGAAAAACAGAAGTGTAATAAATGTAATACCCCAATAACTACAAGACATATTTTACTTGAGTGCCCACAATATGAAGACGAACGAAAAAAGTATAAATTGAAAAACAATTTTCCAGCGATATTAAATAAGCACGTTCAATGCTATAAAGCAATTAAGTTTATAGACTCAATAAAAATGAGACATTTTATATAAGTTTAAGGAACACTAACGCGCTTATACACACACAATATATATTATGTACATAATTTGTATTATATCTGATATATTTTAATAAAGACTGTTTCAAGTTACTAATATCCGCTTACGGGGGATGCGACTATAAACAAATAAATAAAAAAAAAGAAGAAACCATGATACGTTTACGATTCTTAAATAAAGGCAAATGAAGATTCCGTTACGTGAATTGGCCTTGCTATAACTATATATACCGTATTTCATTACTCAAAAGTATATAAAAATTTAAACAGCTGAATTTCTGCAAAGATTTGATAACATTGGCGCATATGGTAAAATAATATTGGCATTAGATCAGCGTGTGTTGGTTATGATTTATTAATGTGCAGAACCGTTGAAAGAATGGCTTTTAAATTGTGATAAGCGTTGACGAATCATAACGAGATAAATCAATTACATTAGCGAACGCCAAAGCGAATGAAGCATTTCTTTTTTATACTTTCATGAAAATGTTACTGCGTCTGTAGTTTGATTATTGTTATTGGAAAAATTGTAAAAAAAAATCGGGAAATAGATAAATTAATATGATTGCAATTCTCCTTTCTTATTATATATTGTAAAAATTCAATAGAATTATTTGTCGCGAAATTATATATAGTAAATAGGAATATTCGATTATTAGATTAAAATTAATTTAGTTAAAGACTTGATTACAGATTTATCAAATTCATTGCTGTATGAATCATTTATCAACTCAATCACGCCATTAGCTAATTGTCAATATCTGGAGCACAGATTAGCTTTTAAACTCATTAACCCTGCTAGAATGATTTTGAAAGGCATTTAAGAAATTTTAATGAAAGAACTATAAATACCAATGAATAAAAGCAAAGAACGCGAGGCATATAAACGTTTCAAAATATTTTAGCATTACAAATAAGATTATTCTAAACGTATTATATACGCGCTTATATCAGCTTCAGGCGTAATACCTGTATGCTTATATCGATTTAAAATTTTCTCCATCTCCTCAGTTTTTTTCTGTATAAAAAGAGCATTGTGTGTTTCTTCTGCCTTGAGGGTATAGGCCAGAGATGAACAGTCGTTTTTCTTGCTTTAACCTTCATTATCTCGAAGTCTAAACGCTATGCATATATATATAAGAAAAATCTGAAAAATCTCAAACATTTTTACAGATAATACAATAAGAGAGCTGCACAAAAAAAATAAGCCTCATTAGATTTGAACCCATTTCGTCTAAGACGAAAACTGTCGTGTATATATATAATATATATAGATAGCTTCACTTTAAAAACTTTCTCTATTCTCTCCATTATGATGGCGCAAGGTACGCGCGAACCGCGCGCACTTATGAATTTTAAATCAACTTTTAAATTACTTTGTAAAATCATAATCTCCCTTCTCTTGAATTAGTTTACGTGTATATTAATCCAGCCTACATCGAGGTAATGTTACATCGCGCAGAATTTAGAAAAATAACAAGCGCACAGCATCTCTTATATATATATCTATATAGGGTCTCTTGCGCTTGTGCCAACCTTATACGTAGCCAAACTATAACTATATATATATACAGGAACGGGAGGACGCGTATCGCGATACAAAAGTTACGATCGTCTTCCGCATTATATTCCCTTTTCTCTCTCTCTCCGACCGAACGAATTAAAAATGGAACATTCAAAAAGTTCGCTGCACGCACATATATATAGTACACATACTCGCGCGTATATACGGTGCAGGAAAGACATAACTCGTTGCCGCACGACAGTTTGGTACGCCACGGATTCTCTCCATATCCCCCTTCTATATAAGAATATAAAGAAAGGATATATAACGAAACGGTTTCGAGCATACGTATACGTGAAAAACGCAATTTCTTCTATATATACGGCGAACTTTCGTATCCTCCCTCCTTTGGTATAGAAGCAGCTTACATTAACGGAATAAATTTCAAAATTACATGAGGAGGACAATCCAATCTCCGAGTTCTGAACTCTATATATATATTCGCACATATATACTAGCGCAGACCTTGCGCGCGCGCGCGCGAACCTATTACAAAGAAAATTTCGAATATTCAACATCCTAACCCTGAGAGAACCTTTCCGGAAGAGTAGATAAAACTTGTCACAGGAAAACGAGAGAAAGGAAAAGAGAGAGAGAGAGAGAGGTAGACCAGAACGCGCTCGATTAAAGTCGACAGAGAACGAGAAAGAGAAAGAGAGAGAGAAAGAGCTTCAGGTCAAAAACGCCTTTGCATTTTCTCTACTACTACTACTTGCAAATCCGTCGAAGAGAAGTAGGGACTCGTGTAATTCGGCCAAATGCTACCCTACACCAACTCTGTACTCGTTGGGACGAGGATAGGAAAGGGGACAGTAGAATTTGTAAATTCGATGGCGCTTGTGGCAGCGCAGAGGAAGGCCGGAAGTTTTAATCGTCCGTCAGGGAAGAAACGAGGAGGACGACGCCAAGGAGGAGGAGGAGGAGGTATGAGCGCGTAACTTTTCGCATAATAGTCCCTCGCCGCACAAAGCGCGAGCGCAGATGATGGTGTATGTATATATATATATATGTATATATATAGTGGGAGAAAGAGGGGAGAGGAGAACACTGCGGGTGGCGCGGAGGAGCCAACGCCCGCGAGCGCGCGCGGGTCAGTCGGCGCGGCGCCGATATTTCACACTTCGTTGTAGCCCCCCGGGTGCGATGGTTGCGTTTGTAGAAGTTGCGCGACTATACTCGTTGTGTTGTGGATCGTATGTGGATGGTGAGATTATGCGAGGTTTTGGTAATGAGAGATTAGGGGTTTGGGATGTGTTTATATGAGGACTGTTTTTAGAGGACGTACGTGATGTGTTTCTGGGATAATATGGTGCGTAATTGAATGTATGAGGTTTGGAGGAAAGATGAAAAATTTGAGTTGATTTGATTAATTGTAACGTTTTGACTTTAAGAAAAAAATTTTGTATTTTTGTGGTGGTTCGCTTGAAGATTAGTAGTTAGGAAGAATTTGATGAGTAACACGTATACAAGCGCATGCACGATTACACTAATGAACAGGAATAATCGTAATAAATTATACGTACTTTAATTGTAACATCTTTACCATTCTTTTCACAAAGCATTAAAAATTCTATAAAATGAATTTTCAGGGTAACTAAAGAATTTAGTAACGTCACTTGTTAGTTTATAGTTTTCGAAATTTACTTTAGAAATACATACATGAAAAAAAAATTTTAAGTAATTTTACACAAAGATTAACGTATTTTTAATTAATTTAAAAAAAAAGTTTGAGATAAACATGATTAAAATTGAATTATGTAAATCCACACATTATTGAGTATGCTTTTCTTGTCAATATTTTGCACTGCATTCGCAAATTGCTAGAATATCAAATACATTTCCAATACATTGAAATAATCTATTTTGAAGGAATTCGTGATTTAGTCAAACAGTCATAAAGATAATAATCTCGTAAAAATAACCATAAACTTCATTGGATTCGAGTCTGGAGAACCCGGAGGCAGGCGTGTAAAAAAGAATGAAAAGGGTAAAAAGGTCGAAGTGATTTGTGATAAAGATTCATGGGTAATCGCATAATTTTTACCGTATGTTACATAATTTTTATCATGTTTTTTTTACGTGAAAACGGATCAGTATGAATTCGCCATAACTTTTGATTGGAAATTTCGTCCAAAACTTTTTCTGTCGTCATAAAATAAAAATTCATGAAAATCTACTGCTGGTACAGTCGTATACGATATTTTTTATTTTTAGTATTTTGGCAGAAGCGATTCGAAAGGGTTCGTCACAAAATTTAAAAAAAAACACATTTCTTTGTCAACAAAACGTGTCGTACTTCAATATAAAGATTGTTAGTACAACTATGAAAAAATTTATTCATGATTTTGTTTGCATATAATTCCAGGGTAATGGATCAACAATTATTGAGAAATAGAATTTTTCTGAGTAAGGCATCATGCTAGGTGGGAGGAGAGGTTTTAATATCAGAACTGGAAAAGAAGGTGACGCAAGAGAAATGGATTACAATCCATTACAATAAATCGAGGGAAGGCAAAAGCAAGGTAATTGATAATGGAGAAAGAAAAATGGTTGATTTTATATATGGCATGGTATATTGAATGATTACGAAAAAGGTGACGAGGAAGGAGAGATTACATATATAGCAAGCAGAGATAGTCTAATCTTTGAAGGTAAAGAAAAATAAAAGCAATGAAAAACCGAAAAAGATGATAATCAGTAATCAAAAAGTAACGAAATTTAATAACTATATATGAAGAAAAAAATGAGTACTACAAAAAACTATTTAAATGAATTCAAGTAAAAATAAAAAAATTAGATTTAAATTAGAAATTAGCGCAATTGAGAGTTAAATACGTAACCTACTAATGAAAATTATGTCAGAGGTATTAGTTTTATGATATTTTCAAGTATAAAACAACGAAATGATGCACTACCTTTAATTACAGTACGCTCGGACGCAACTCGGAAAGCTGCTGCTTGCCGCTGTCTGTTTAATCTTACTACATTTTAACACTTCTTTTCTTCTACTGAAAGATTTAGGGATTTGTAACTTAAGATTTTTATTTTTTAATAATAAAATTGATAGTGAGAAAAAGAATAAAAAATGCTATACAACGAAGAAAATAGCTCCGATATAAATTTCTGACCAAAAGAAAGCGTTTCAGGTTAGAAACAATAGCATCATTGGAATGAGCGCAGAAAAAATCTATTGATATATGTATTTATTTTATTCTGAGAGATTCGTCATACGATTATGATTGAGATAAACCGAGCCTATTTTACGCAAAAGTTTTACAAACATATCAAAAACAGAAAGAATGAAAGCAACATTGCAACAATAAGGAAAAAAAAATTCAAAAAAATAAAGCTTCTGAATTATTACGGAGCATACACAATGAAAATGTGGTATGGAAATTTCTATAAACAAGACAAGGCGCATCGTCAGAAAAAAATAAAGAATAATGTTATAAAGGATAAGATAGGAGGAATGAAACAACCATTGTAGAATTTTGTTAGGAAAAGAAAATTCATTGAAAAGAAAAAAGGTGAGGGCTGATGACTGTTTTGAGAACGTAATTAATTAGGTAAAAAGCAATACAATTACAGGGCATACTGCTAGTTATTCTGAGTAGAGTGGTATTAAATATAATAACTTAAAATATTGTAAAATGGTGTATACTTTTCTACATTAAAATTGTAGTTATTCTTTACATTGCAGCGAATGTTTGTCGTAAAATTAATCGACGGCTTTGCAAAAATTACTGTAATTTTTACGAAATTTTACTAAAAATATCGTGAAATTTATTATGTTGTTAAGTAAACCTCCGATATAGCATAGTAATTTTTCTAAAGTGGTACTTTGGAGTGGAGTATGTGGAACTGTGCCTCGGGCGATCACCAAAGATAAGGTTGTTTCTGTATAGGAGTGACGAGAGAAGCGAAGCTAAAATATAAGAATTTATATAATCTTTTCACAAATAAGTGTGTGAGAAGCAATATGAAATGCGAAGTATCTGCTTGAAGTGATACAAGAGAGTTATTGATGAAAGTGTTGCTATTGAAGATTGTCTTGTAAATGGAACCATTAAATAATAAACTAATTCTCTAAAGTTACATTCATGTTTTTAAAAGATTATACGGCGAAGACCTTTTTTGAGTGTCTACTCCAATTTATATGCCTTTTTTAAACATATTTGATATACTAGAAAGTTACGAATTTAGAAATTATGAAAAGCAATTTCTAGAAATACTAAGCAGACGTTTTTTTTATTAGAAAGCACAGGGTCGTTACTTTTTAACAGTTCTTATAGTTTAAAAGGCACAGTAATACGGACACATCGTGTAATTATGTTTATTTATAAGCGTATAGATTCTTGATCCGATAACGTAGAGAAAAACAGTGAGCTTAAATTACACGCTAGCAAAATAAGGCTTACCTTAATTACTTTATTTCACGGCTTAATTTTCAGCATCGCAATATCCCTATGCGTCAATAGACTATACTTTATGATCGAATCCATTCAAATCGAACAGTTGAACTGCGATCATGTCACCGATTATATCACCGATCATTTTGTAATTTAAGTATGCTATTCATCTCTTGAAATGATTTGATACGTATTTTTTTTTTTATTTTCCGATTCCACTAAAATTGCAATCGCTTTGCAATGTTCTGTAACATATATGACCGCAGTCAAGCTGTTTCAATTTGAAATGGATTTGCGGCCTTATAGAGTTTGCGCTGCTACTTAGACCCGTGACATATTTTTAATTTCGAAAACAGTTGTACGACCGAAGCGTGCGAGTTTACATTACACACCCTGAGACTTGTTAGACTTTGTCACAATCTATAATAGCTCCCGCTAATCTTTCGTGCAAATTAATGGTATGTACCAGTAATTCGATTTTTAAAAATGATTTAAAATAGCTCTAGTTTGGGTGTGACTCATTCTACGAAAAAATATTCAATATGATGTTTGAGAATGGAAAATTAAACTAGAAGATGAAAGCTTTTCAGAGCTTTTTTCAGAATTAGAAAACGTTAATTTCTTCGAAAATGATAAGTTTGAAAAAGTCGAATTATCGTCAGCAAAAAATGATACCATCAAATAAAATGTCTTCCTATATTTTTTTTAAATATAGAATGACTTAAAAACAACAAGAAAAACTTTGTTCGATAAGTGTGTAGATATATGTAACCATTTTTTGGAATAAAATTATCCTTAATCTGACGTAAAATTATCCATAATAGCAAGGAAATAAAGAAAAATTTTATTTTGTTAATTCAAGGCGAAGGTAGGAATGAAGTAAAGGAGAGATGTAAAATAATGAAACATAAATATTTTTGTTTTGTACTTTTTACCATAGTTGTGGAAGAGCAAAAATACAGACCGCTCGCTAGCTAGCGACTTGAGCGACTGACGAGACTGCATTCGATTAGCCTCGTCGCCACTCGTGAAAAATACATGAGTTTTTCTTACAACCTTTTTTTTAATATGCATTTAAGTATAAATCGCTCGCTCGCACAGACCGAGACAATCGCCTATTTTTCTGGCCGTCGTTCAAACTCAAGAGCGTCGACCGCCTACGGCCATAAATTACTCTCTAAAGTTGAATTAGTGAAAATTGCTCCACCATTTCGATTAGTGGGAAAAACTACTAATTTATTAGTGCATATTTACTATTTCATTCAGTAGTTTGTTAAAACTACAAATTGAATTTGTATTTTCTACTAATTTGATTAGTAGTTTTAAAAAATACTAATCAAATAGTGAATGTTTACTAATAAATTAGCAGTTTTTTCCACTAATTGAAATGGTGGAGCAATTTTCACTAATTCAACTTTAGAGAGTATATGAACCCTTAGGCGCGCGTGTCCGAATGTCGCACGAAAATCTAACCGTTTTTCTTAATACAGTGTATTGGCTTGTATTTTCTTATTTCAATAAAGCTATCCTTTAAATTAGTTACATAGCTGAAAAAGCGAGGTGAAACAACTAACTACATTCATCTATTAAATAATACAAATAGTCGCTCTCGACTATATATCCGTTTCACCAGTTTACTCGGAAAATTTCTATGCATGCTACCGACGCTGTAACAGCCAAAAAGGACCCGAATAACCCTCAGACTATTTGTCCACATTGATTCTCATAGCTAGAAGCGCACTTCTATAACAATCGGAATCTAAACAACTTCAGAATAATCGAAATTATTCCTAGCTGGGTGGCTTTATACGACGGAAATTTTGTTAAAATTCCGTCCACTAAAAGTTCTGGCCTATGCATTATTGAATTTTCACAATTAATCATAACTTTTCTTTAAGTTATACGTTTTATGGAAAAACTAATAAATCACTCTTATTTCTCCTTGCTTCTTCCGCTTAACAAAAATACTATGAATATCCTCTTTTTTTGTTTTATTTATTATACTAAGCCAGTCGGCGACAATGACTAATTAATAAACTAACACGCAATCTGTTGATAGTTACTAGAATCTATATCGATGTTAAATTTAGTAAAAATTATAAAGTATTTACATATTACTTACACGCAAATAAATTATTAAGTGCACGCGGCCAAACATTCGAACGTTTACTTATTATTATTCCCATCTTTCCCAAACCCCCACGTTAATAAACCACCACTCGTCCTCTTTTTCCATCCATATCACACAAGCTCACTATTCACATTCTGCATATGCATATAAAAGTAAAACGCTAATTTTTCACAATCACACACGCTTGTCGTTTTGTCAGCACCCGTTGTAACCAAATAAAGCCAAGGCGCGCGGTTATTCACACACTCATATACTCTTCCACCCCACACACAAACGTATACACACACAAATACACTCGAATACATACATATAGATTTACGCGGATGCGCATAACATTGTTGCATCTAGACGAACCGACAGGATACATACATATATATATATAGATATAGGGGATAAAGGGATAGGGGGAGAGGGAAAACGCGAGCGACTCTGCACTCGCCGCTAGGGAAATCAGGTGCGTTTCGCGCTCCCGCGCGTTTACCGCGATATATATGTGCGTTATATACGTATATATATGTATATATATATATATGTATATCTATCGGTATGTACATATATATGTATCTATATGGTTGTCGCGGAGACTCAATAAGCGAGCAAAGGGCCTCGATGGGATTCCAATTGCTCGTTATACACTCGTCGCGCCGCGGTTCGCTGACATCGCCGCGCTCGTATACAAATGTATGTGTATATAGATAGATATATCTCACGTGTATATACCTATACATACTATTTATCCTATATATGTACACGTATATAT